>JAECUM010002058.1:0-164416 GCA_016617855.1 Megalonaias nervosa
TTTATGATTCATCAATGAATTCCTGTGAGTACTGAAGTCCGAATAAACGTTCCGCAAATACACGGTTAGATCGTTCTAAAATAGCCTGGTCGCCATGTATATTAATATATCAAGGAAGAACCAACACCTTATGTTTTGCCAACAAAGCATCAACGAATCCAGTAAATTGTCCAACTATCAGCCTGCAGAAGCAGGATGCATGTTAGACACAAACATACGTTGATACGTTTCAACGTATCTGTGACATTCACTTAAGGTTTTGAAGTCAGTGACTCAGCTTCTTTGTGTTTGCTAGCAACATCTACTACGGTTAAAATGTATTTGTATGTGTGATCGCCTAACCGATGTTGCGGGAGAAACAAAAGATCATCCTGTTGAACTTCGTTGGGGGTCTTTATATCAAACCATCCACAGGAAATCATAATGCATGTTTGGGACAATTATGCTCAAGCAGCCCTGTGGGTAAATCTGGCTGCGCTCGCTAACTTTTCAACAGCAGCTTTTTCCTTCCAATAACCTCACGGACTGTAGTATATTTTATCCATCTTTTTTATGCCATTAAAAATATAATTACACGTGCAGGATACATGTAGGTGTCTTCTTCCGTGTGCGGTCTTCTTCATTATTTAGGGAATAGTTGTACAGTCTAACGCCCATGGTACCAATTACCTGAAAAGTACACGGGTGGCATTTATCAACAATGGCATCATTCCGTTGTTCTGCAGCGCATGATATCTCATATATTGGAAGGAAATCGATGCAAATCTCAACAACATTGATATTGCCACGACGATTCTCGGACTCGCCAGATACAGCGATAATTATAGAAGGTCGGCTGGCCCATATATGATGTTTATACGGACTCAAACAAACATTCAGATCATATGCTATTTACAACGCGACAAGCAAATCCTGTCAACCTTCTAAATGTAGATGACTTATCATTTTCTAATCCTTATTTCAACCTTGGATTTTCACAGCATCGAGGACAACTTCATAGAAACTCACTGCTGTTTTCTTGCGCGATTCTTACGTATTTGGATTTTGCAGAGATATTTGCAATATTATTTTTGGAACTAACACACAGTTATGTTAACCTGTAAAGGTACAAACGATGCGTTTTGGCATCCTCGTGGCACTGATGATGGCCAAGTTGTGATGTCGACATTAACATTATGGATGCCAGTGCTAATCCCTTTGCTGACAGTATAATACCGTTTGTTGTCGTTTATGCGGTCTGGAACTGCGTCAACTCTTTCGTTCCTCGAGCTCACCACCGATTCGACTCCAAGCGAAGGTAACGGACAATTTATATGGCAAATAAATACTAACATGGCCTCGGTGTACCAAAACACGTGCTCATGGCATTTCAAGATAAAATTCTGGTTGAAAATGAAGAGTTTAGTACAATGATATTTGACCATTTAGGGGAGTCTGAAGTTTCTCTGCAGTTAAAAGGTCATCAGGAACCCATCGAAGAAATTTTGTGTAACTTTACAGACAGTCAAGTCGCCCGAGTATATCTTAACCTATCGTCTCACAATTACAAAAGCGGCTGCATTAGAAGCCATTGGAACTGCAACTGGGATGGCTCTGAAAAAGACGACAGGAAATGGAGCCTCTCGAGACCGAATAGCGTCTAGTAGACGAATAGAAACAGGAAAACACCTTCGACTACTCGGGAGGACTTGTAGACACTCTCAGGCAAATGTCTCGACTACTCGTTACAACTCGCAATTGTCTTCGATTGTGGACTTTCAGTTGATGAAAGAGAAGCTTTTCGCACGCAAATTGACCAAACTTGATTTACTTCCTATAACAAAGTCATTCAAGCATTTAAGTGGTGTCTTTATGCGTGGTGAACTTGCATTAATGATCCTTCAAACGCGGTAAACCGGCAACGTCAGCTTGGATTCTTCTACGAGGACATAGAATTCCTTGGGCTGTGTACGTGGCAGCGCCTCAACATCTTTATATTTTGACTCGGTCGGGTTTGCATCGCCATGTGAAGTCGTTGCGCCCGTCAACTTCTATCCCTATTATTTTATTCGACGTTGCCGTAACAAACTCGGATGGACGGTCCCATATGTGAACATAATGTTGTTGAAGCACTGCATGCACTCAAGCGTTCAAAAACACCACAAGTACTTGTTGATTTTACAAGGTGAGGATGATGTGGATCAGACCAGGTTTACGGATTCTAATGTGTTTATCAGCCAGGTTATTGTTGACGTCGATGCGGGTGAGCTTGTAATTTTCCTAGATCAAACTGGACTTGGAACATCTATCGCAGACATAGCGAAAAACCTTGCCGAAATCACTGAGAACTATAAAATCAAAGACACTACTGTGTCGATGCAATCTATTAAAAATTACGTTGATATAAACGCCATCCAGGTGCTATCACCTATACCCTCACCAACACGTGTAATGAATTCATGAGGCGTGTTTGGGGAACATTAACCAGCGAAGAAAAAGAAAAAGAAAAATATTAATATATCAAATGGTCGATTTGTTTTACTGCTATCGGGGATGTGTTTCATAGACCTAAACTTCACATCTTAAGGTGGCAGAGATATCATCAACGTCTAAGTGATGGTTATCAATACAACTTCCTAGAGTACGATCCAAGTGCCAGCTTTAAACTTCAGATTCTTTTCTTTTGTCATGCTTAGGCTTAAAGTATAATTATAAGTTTCAGTAGAATACAGCAAACGATGTAGACAATGCATTACTTCAAAATTTTTAATAATAAATAGCGGCTGAAAAATTATTCCACCATCTCACCATTCACAAGCGGAAAAAATATTAGGACCTTAAATTGCAAGATAATACCCGTATATCACTCTTATGCAGCGTACAAGGGTATGTGGTTAAAAATGTGAGAAGAGTCTTTCATGTTAAGGATGAAATAAATAAAAAAGCGAAAGACACAGTGGATTGTAAAACAAAACTCTCTTATACCAGTCAAAATGCAGACTTTACAGTGCCGATAACCATTTTTATAACAAGAAATCTACTGCAAAACATCATTTACAACTCTTTTTTGTTAACTTAATTAGCAGAACCTACTTCTTCCTTACCCGAACACCAAGTTCACAATTTTGTTCGCATCCACTATAAAATCTTTATTCCAGTTCCATTGCTATAAATTATGTTTCCTAAATAGAGTACAATGAATTACGCATGTACATGTGCTGCTGCATGGATTCACATCTGTTTTCGCTTTTATCATTTGTCACTGAATAAGGCAAGAACATAATTTGGTAATGCCTTAGGAAAATTTGGGCAATTGGTTGCAGCGTAGCCCACAGGGGTTCGTTACAAAGAAAATAAGTATCCGTCAATGAATCATGGGATAGGGTCAATGGTGAAATCCAAGACTATCCGAATGCAAACAGCACTGTATGGCTTGTACTTGTCCAGAAGTCAAAATCGGAGAGCAATTGTTGCATTTTCTCCAATATGTAACAAACTGAATTAAGTGTGTCGAGCTGTTTTGAAAACTGAACTATTCTTGATTATGACTGGCTAAAGTTGAAAATTAGCAGACGCAATTAGGATAAACTAGTAGGGTTAGAACTACCGAGGATGCGGACTCGTGTCTTCCCTTGTGTTATGTTGTTACAGGTTAGACCCTCTCCACAATCCCTTGATTCATGGAAGGATACTCCTAATTTTCTTTGTAACGAACCCCTATGGCGTAGCCATTGAACAAAATTAAACTGACGGAGTAGTAGGGGAAAACAGGGTTACTAGCCCAGAAACCCCATTTTATACTAGAGACCAGGTGAAAGCCAATGATAGAACAGTTTTTTTCACATTCCGAGGCTTCTATCATTGATTTTGGCTCAAAGACCTCATTTTATATTAAGGACCAGGTGATAGCCATTATTTTCACATTCCGAGGCTTCTATCATTGATTAGGTTTCTGGCTAAAGGATCACCATCAGGTTGGTGGTAAGTTCTAAAGTTTTTTTTGGGGGGGGGGTTTTGGATTATTTCTACAGTTTAGATAAAATTTTATTTGTCAGATTATTTTTAAATTTCATACCTCATCACCGATTATAAGCGTTTCAACTGTAGATATTAAAAATATTTCATTATCGCGATAATAAAGACTAAACCTTGTTCTACCGCTCACACAACGACGACATTCGAATAAATCTTTCATTTGTAGTTTGTTAAGAGGATAATTTTATCAATGAAATATACTCTCGATCGATCCAGATCGATGGTAAGTTTAGTATATTTTAGTTGACTGAACGGATCATGAAAGTTATTAAATCCCTTTGACAACTCACGGCTTGATTCTTCAAGATAATTGAAATACTCGCTGTTACATGATCTGAAGAGTGAAAGTTTTAGCCTATCACGGCTATTGAAACATATTCCTGATATTTCATTGTTAATTCCAACTGTCAACTGTTTACCGTCTATTGTTACATATTTGATCTTACTATTATTGGAGAATATAATGTCAAGTACAGATCTATCATCAGATGAAAAGATGATATCAGGTATAGATCTGTCGTCGCGAAGGTACCCAAGTCAAAACGTATCTACTCCGTTTTCGCAATAACGTTTGTCATCAAAATTACTTAACTCACGTTTGATAATAACATCTGTTTCAAGTTTATGATGATTTGTTCGAATAGCCATTCTCTTATAAAAATAACACCGCCGTCAAGCGCGTACTTATAATCATTAAACTCAATAAATTTTTTAACAAAATCGCGAGGCAAAACTTTTGCTTTTTGCTATTTATTGTTGTCTAATAACACGGCGTACATTTTGCTTCGCAATCCAATAAAGTATTTGATGATGCTTGAGTTCATTTCATCCTTAAATTTACCAATAGCCTTTTTCTTTGTATCACCGTAAAATTTACTATTGCGAGGATAATCGGAAAGATCAAACAGACGTCGGTTATCAAAGATATCCTGATAGACATCCTCACATTCGATTTCATAAACAAGCGAGTCAGTATCGGTAAACAATAATCTACTCGACGGCCACGGCTTCTTAACAAAATTGTAATGAAAATCGTACATGAGCCACTTTGACAAATCAAGAACAGAAGCTCCAACATAAATCGGCTTATTTAGTCTTAAATTTGTTTTTCGTCGCTGTATCGCGGCAAGATTTTCATTAAATATTTTCATGCTAACAAAATCATCGTTCGATTCAAGTTTGTTTCGGCGGTTGATATCATTAACTAGTTCGATGTTTACAATCTTTCTAATATTTTCCATAGTCTTACTAAAGACGGAGTTGTTCATAAGCTTAAAGAAGTTTTTCTCGAAATCAGTTTTCGCTACAGCTTTCCTTGACGTGTTTGAGCTAATACAACCTCTTATCCACGGTGACTGATTAAATTTTAACACATGATGAACTTTCCTCAACACAAGACCAGCGTCTATTGCTTGTTTAAGAACTTTGTAATGCAAAACATAATTTCTCTTATCAAGCACATTTGGAACGAGTTTTTTTACCATCGAATTATGTCTTGGTGATGCTATAGCTTGTTGTTCCTGAGATAACAAACTATAGTCTATTATCATTGATTCCGCATAAAACGGATAATCGTTGCGTAAATAGTATAACGAAGTAGGATAGTCCAGACCAACTTCAACGAAATATGAAACATCATCAGGTATCTTTTCTCTGTTTCCAATAGAAATTTGTCAGGTGTAATCCAACGAAATCCACCAAATGCCATTGGTTCTGACATTGCATAACCATAGAGGTTATTAGTGTCTAGATAAATGATGTACTTCAATGGAAGCTCAGGATTGTACTCTTTCATGTGTTTATTGTTTGCCTCCGAACACTTTTTTGTTATCACGCTAATACCGCCACGGATACCCTTCTCGATAAAGTTAAACATGTCAACATCTGTTAGTAATTCTAACTTCACCTTACTAAACTTTAACAGAGCATCCCAAGATAACCCGGAAGTAGAGTAATACCAACAAGGATCTAATCCAAAATAATCATAACTCACTTTTCGAAAACATTCAAATACGTCCGCCAGCAATAACACATCCGTTTTCAAATACATATCGTGATAATCACCAAACGTCTTGCAATCGACTTCTTTCCAAATATCTTGTGCATATTTATACTCATTATCAGTTATATTTTCATATTTTAGTTGCGAATAAAATTTATCTTTGTCAGGTAAAGAAATTTCATCAAATTTGCTCCAATGGTCGAGATTCTCATACGGAAACATTCCAAAACAATCTTGTAGGTTATAAAACTTGCTAAAATCTTTTACTAGCTCATCCAACGATGCTGCCATAAACTGTAGACTGTCGATAAAACGCAACTTACTTAAAGAAACTGACAATACACTTGATTGTATTATCGAGTTTTAAACGAGACTTTATTTCAGGGTTACCAAAAGCTTCTACGATAATGTGACTATCATATCCTCGGAAGTTGTGAAGAACAACAGGATTAAAATCCGGAGTGTAAAACTTTAAGTTACATTTATCATGAGCCGCTCCACGATATTGTCCTGTTAAATGACAATGGTCACGTACTTTTTTATTATCGGGAGAATCAAAGACTTTTTCACAAATGTGACAAAATTCCGCTTGTTCGTGATCAGATTCCTGTTGGACTGTTAATTCTGTCAGGGGAGTTGGTTTTCTTAAACGTTTAAATATATCATCAATTTGTTAATCAACTGCTTGAGAAGCCAAACAGCTGGATCCTTAACACGATATATTTTAATCGGCTTGGATAAACTCGAATCAGTACAACAACTTATATTGTACGTTACTTCGCGTGGAATATGGTTTTGAGTTTTCTTGTGCTAGACTTATTAGGGTTATTTTCATCGCCAAGCACAGGCTGCAGCAAATATTCGAAGTCGGTGTATATAACGAAAGGAATTTTAAATTTGTGTTGGTGATTCACAAACTGTAATAAATTATTATCTTTGGACGGCATTGTTATTCGTTGTACATCATTATTGTACTGTAGATGCTTTTGTAATTTTTCTTTATCGGAGCAACCGTGCAAACAACGATAACAGAAGAATCTTTTACTTTTATATTTGTTGTATTGTTTACCAACAACTCCGTTAAAGTTTTTGATTCAAACGTAATGATTTTTGTAAAACAGCAAGTTTATTGTCGATTGCGAAGCTTTTTCTGAAATATATCTTGGATAAACGTTTTCACCCTCGTCAAGACCAAATACGTTAACTGAAATATTATTTTGCTTTTCGAACTTTGGTATTTGATTTTCTGCAACTGGAAAGTCAATGCCAGTAAAATTCAATCTCGACACATGAGCAAAATACTTGTCAACGCGATCAGAGTGTTTTTCTGCCGGAAACATTGCAGAAAGAATAGCCCACTGAAAACATTTATTATCAAAGTTTTTTATGTTCATACAGCATTTTTGTTTTTATTTTTGCGGTAGGTCAATGTGCCCAGCTCTATCAGCGCCGCTACCGCGTAATACGTTATATTTCATCGTGTGAAATAGAATTTCAGTAATCATCTCAAACCTCCAACCAGAACCTAATTCGGTGAATTCTTCTATCTTTTTCCAAATTTCCTGGTGTATTTCTTGAGCTAGCAATGAAAGATTAGTTCCAAACAAAATACGTTTCGATTTTGCATTTGTGAAAGGGCCTGCAATTTCCTCGTCAGTCGACTCTTCTGTCACAAGTAGCTTTGAAAATATAACGTGATACTGCACTAGTATTTTCAAACCCTTATGTTTTTCAAGTTCACGTTTTACAGTCGGTTCTAACAAATGATAAAGATTCGTTGCGACGAAATTTGCCAGGACGATTTGTTTATCAAACCGATAGCTGTTGTCAAATCCTGCGAAGGCAGTAACTATTTTTATAGGTTCTCCTATAAGGCTCTTTTTCGCTATATCACGTAATTTCGGCATTATATTATATAGCATTTCATATCTCTAATTGGTTGTTCAACTGATAGCTCACCGCACTACACACACATCGGTCAAAGGGCTAGTCAAACAATCAATTAGGGATATAAATTGCTTTTAGAATAATGACACAGAAGCTAACGAGCGAGCAGGAGCATTATTATGTTCACCCTAAGTACAACGAGTACGTGGGAAATATGTTAGGATAGGTGATACACGTCAAGTATGGAAAACCGTTCGGTAAAACAACACCAGCTGGTTATAAGATCAGCGTAAAAGGTGATAATGCCGAGCGAGTTGAAATCTTTAGGAAAGATTTTACTTACACGTTATTTTGTGATGATACCCAGAAGGACAACGTGTATACCATGCTAACGGCGCGGTTACTGATGTTAATATTGAAAACTTGTCTTTGCAAGATGAATTTCAACCGCACACTGTGTTTGATCTGTACGAGGTAAATGATAGTGGAATTATTAGAAATAGAAAAACTGAAAAAGTTGTTGGTTTTATGAACAATATGGGATATCTTATGGTAACTGTTAGAGGAGCGCAAACAGATTTTATTAATTATTAGAGCCATAGGTTTGTTTATGAAACGTTTAACAGACCTATTTCAGATGATTTATTAATAGATCGTATCAACCGTTTTAAAACATAATCGTCTAGAAAACTTAGATCTCGTCACACAAGAAAATGTAAGACGAGGACGAGGTGGTGACGCTAATTTTAGATATCGGGCTAAACCTGTTGTTTCATTTAATCTTGAAACAGATGAGGAAATGAAATTTAAATCGATAACTGCTGCGGCAGGATACTTTAAAATTAATCCTGGAACAATAAAATATGTCGCAGATAGAATAATAAGGTCAGCTTTTTCAAGCAAACACAATGCTCTGATCATCTGTCGACACAAAGATAGCTAAAATTATTGTAGTATTTTAGTATGCTCATCTCGACAAATACAGCTATGACACCAGAACATGATAGCTTCTTTATCATACACTACACTAATTTTCTTATTATCCTGTAATCTCTTTTTCTACGAGTAAGTCAACAGCATTTTATCATTCCCACCTTGTACCAAAAATAGGCTAACTGTCACATTTTTTTCATCCGCTAATACTTTTTTACTGCTTCTTTGAGAGTGTTAATGTTATATATCCTTACCTGCTCTATATATCTTATCTTGTCCATTATTATTTAAGTCTATATAACATTATATATGAGCCTCATGGAAAGATTAAAGTATATATATGATACGCCCCTGGAACAGTTGGAAACAACTTTAGAAATATCACGAGAAGTTGATGTTGACGTCAGCGACAAAGTCGCCAACGGCAAAGTCGCCAACGACGAGATCGCTGGTATTAATGAGACGAAGTTGATGTCGACGATGCTACAACATCGTGGGACAAAAAGAAATATGGAAAACGGACAACTGGTCGATATAATGTAAAATATCATATCACAAAGAAAATTTTGAAATTTAATTTTTCAGTATATGAAAATTAGTCGTTTTTGGCTACTTATAAAACCAATTTTAAACATTAGAATTTCAGACTGACAGAAAAATATAAAATTCGATTTTATATTTGTCAAGACATTTAACCTAATGACAATCTCTGACGATCGCCGACAATATCCAATATCGTTTTGTAAGCCCGTAAAATGTAAATCTGTCAAACGTAAGTACGAGGAAATTAACAAAGGCATTATTTCGCGGTATTAATTAATTGTTTGGTTGGTATCCAACTATTAAATTAATCGCTGTATCCTTTCCATCTAACTAAACTTTTATTGCCTTTTTTCCTGATAACTTTTTCAATAATAAAAATATCTGGTTCAGTTTTCTGTAATTCTTGTTCGTAAAAACTACCAATTACCGGTTCCCCGGCTAGATCCTTTAGCGTGTATGTTACAGGTATTGTCAGTAAAACTTTATCAGCCACAAATACTTCTTCGGTCCAGTTTGGAGTAAATCCTTTTTCGAATACTGTTTGTGTTAACGAAATTCGAACTCTATTACCTACCTTAAATTTGTATGCGATACATGTTTTCATTTGCTAATATCGGATTTTTAAGTGCATCGTTAGGTGACATTTTAGTAGTTCGATGTTTTGTGTTATTGTATTTATCAACACTTTGTGGAAGATCGTCAATATACTTGTTCGTGTTTTTAGCTGTCAGGTGTTTATGTATCAGCTCGTTCAGTGTACGATTAAACCTTTCAACGACAACGCTTTTCCCCTCATTTCCTGTAACATATTTTTTTTTATGTTATTTTGTTCTAAAAACTGTTCAAATTTTTTTTAAAAAATTCCGCTCCGTGATCGGTCTAAATTTTATTTGGTTTTCTTTCCATATTTGTTATTATCTGTTTTAACACATTAGTAATCGATGTTCCTGTTTTATCCGAAACGGGTATACTAAACGCGTATTTGTTGAAAACGTTAATAACGTTAAACAAGTATTTTACTATCATTAAACTGAGCAAAATCTGAGACATCAACTAAATATATTGCCCAGATCTCATCAACGGCATTCGCGACAACCTTACGTCGTGGAAACTTTTTTTTTAGGTTTGTGTAGTTCTGATGCCAGATCATCATACATTTCTTTTCCAAGACCTAACTTGTATTTTGTTCCGATTAATCCCTGCACTAACCTTCTATCAAATCGTTCTCGCATATTTACAGGTTTCATATCACGAAGTTCATCTAGCATTATCTTAACACAGCCAGGCTTATCTTGCTCATTATCCCGATAACAGATATCATGGTGCATTATTTCATCAACTTGATTATAAGGCTCTTGTCCTGGTAATGGATTATCGTTTTCGTCCAGTTGTTTATCTAATGGATTGTATGGCCCAGCGTATTTGTGCCCGGGCAATGTCCATCCTCCTTTTGGTTTCGGCAATTTCCCAATAAATTTATGAATGTCCACCCCAGAGCCAATTACTTCCCGGCGATTGCATGATTGACAGTACGTAACAATTTCATCTTGTTCGATGCAAAGATCTATATCACAATTGCAATTACATTTCATTTATTTTATTAATCGTCGACAAAAATAACTCTGTCAGGGATTCCATACCCCGACGTCGGCGAAGCTGATGTTGGAGTTCACGAAGCAAGAAATATACTTTTTCTTTCTACCACAAACAGCACAGATACTTTTTAACATAGTTCTGTTATATTTTATTTTTTCTATTTTCTCATCCTTGTTAGGTATTTTAGTTTTTCATTTAATGCAATATGTTGTCAACGACTCTGTCATTGTTGTTATACTTGATCGTCACACAAAATGTATTGCTATTTCATCATTGTTTTAACTAGGATACCTATTAAATTGCAAATAAACTTGAAAAAGTCAGAATCCAATCCGGAGGATTGGGACATCTGTCGGATAAACATATTGCAATAATAATCACAAGCTGATGTTCGAATCGGCTGTAGTTGATTAGACGAGTAATTTATTTTTTCAAATTTTTTAAAAATATTTTTTTATAAGATCGCTCGGAGGAAGTCCGAACGAATCAAAATAATTATTATCGTAAATAGCGACCCAATGAGTGCCTGATCCATCATTAAAGTTTTGTATATTTACAATACACGAACTGCCTGCTGGTACATTATCTAATTAGTCTCTGGGATATACTCCACGAAATCCATCTTTAACTACAATGTCATCTAATTTTAATTTTTTAAGTATATCAAAATTACTCTTCGGAGTCTGGTACCTGGTAGAGTCATTCCGCGTCCAATCCCTAATAGATTCAGAATTAGACTACCTGCTAACCCCGCTAAAAGTGGAGCCATAGGAATAATTCCTCCTTGTTTTGTTTTCCTTAGCGCTCGAGGACGCTTTGTCGTTGTTTTCTTTTCTTTAGATTTTATTGCTTGTGCTTTTTTAGCTGGCATTTGATTTTTTATTGTTACATAAAACTACGCGTAATAGCGTAGCGAGAGTGACGTTAAGTCACTGACGATAAATTTGTTTGATGCCGCCTCCAGCGATTCCATCGCCAGATACCGCGTTTTTAGTTGCTCCTGATACTGCCCCTGACTCAGCCGCTAGTCCCAGTGTTCGTAGTACAGGCAAAATTTTTGGTATTGCACTAGCTATTACAGAAAGTGCTGGTCCAATAAAACCACCGTCGACCGCATAGCAGTTGGACATCGCTGTTATTTGAGCAGTGGATAATTTAAGCACAAACGGTTTTCCCCGATTGAGTTTATTGATTGTTGTTGAGTTAACATTACTGCGGTCGCGGTGATAGAAGTCTCTGGAGACTTTGTCTCTGGGGATATCATTAAAAAACAGAATTACGTTTGGCAACCGCTGCGGATAATTTTTTAATTTGACCGGGCGTTAGGTATATTTTTCTGGTTGTGTATTCCGTTTGCATTACCCTTTATTATAAAGGTTGTAATATTGTTTCACACTTGTACGGTCATTTTTCCCTTGGTTGCATCAATTGTCAAAAATCTATCACTGACTACTAGCGCATATACGTTATATTGTTCGGCTGGCAGTACGCCAAGCGTCTAAGTGACTTCAATATCAGCAGTCGATCTGATAGCTTGTTCGGAATGTTTTGAAACGTCAAAATAAAAGATAGGATATAGTACTCGAAATTCTTCTACTGATATCTGAGATCCACTGTTCGCGTCCTGATATTTTTGCATTGCTTCCATTAGGTACCTATATGGCCGAGATATGTTTCTGGTGACTTCTACAGCAAAATTACATTCGATTTCACGTTCGGGATATTGTCTAGAATTTATCCTAACAAAGATTCGTCTCAAGTCTGGGTTATCAAATACGGAGTTGTTCATTTCTTGATCATTACGACGCGCCTGTCGTTGAACTACAACAAACAAATGTGGGTGTTATTGTTCGCTTGACGTAGCTGTAACACGCCATGTGTGATCAGTTGCGTTAGGAATTGCTGTTTGACCAATTCTGTTTTGCTGAAAATATATCTTTTTCGTGTAAGCGGTCAATAATGATTCGAGTTCCATCATTTTAGCTATAGATGGGACAACTCGAGGCATCCACAGCACTAATCTTGTAATAGCAAACTTTCCTTCAGCCACTCCAGCGGCATGTATTATACAATCATTTTGATCCGCTCGATCTAGAATAAGTGTATGTTTTAGTCCCCGAAAAACTTTGTTATATTCACGGCAAAATCCAAAGAGTGTGCTTAACGAAAGCATCATTGTTATTTAGCGAGATTCTGCGGCAAATACTTTTCGTTTGGCATTTCCCTCGTTACATCGCTGTTGTCGTATATTTGTGACAGCTAATCTTATTGCGTCTCCAATATCACCAGCTGCATTACCAGCGGGATTGGCGATTAGATTATTGTTATCTGCAGCAAGAGCACCAGCACCAGTACGGAATTCGCTTGAAACAGCTGTCCCAAATCTGGTATCTTCAAACCACGTCATATTTGTGGCGACCGCTCTCGAGTAACCATCGCTGAACGAGACGATATTGAGTATTGTACTCGCTATAGGTAAGTGCATTGAAATATCTTCCACGGTTTGACTGGCCAGTTGATACCATGCGCTTTTAAACAAACTACAGCCGTTATTGACAAGTGCAATTTCTACATCAGCTACAATATTACCGCCTATCGCAGTTAATAACTGGCCACGCACTTCTAACACCGCATTGTGCGCCAATAGAAACATGTCCTCATCTCTTGTGTTAAAAGTTCTAACACCATCTTTATTTGGTTCGTTTGAGTTTTTGTCGAGATACTCAACATCCTCGAATTCTGTCACTGTCGTTGGTATCATGTTCTTCGGCAAGATTGAGATAACTTTTGACTGACATTATTTTATTTTATAATCGCCACACAAATCTTCAGCAATTAAAAATCAGCAGGTGTTATTATTTGTCTTATTTTCTTTACAAGCTTGCGTATTACCTCCTCGCCGCGTGGTGATAATAACTTTTTGTGGTAGCTATCATAGCTCGTTCTGTTCCTTTTGTTGGTGCAATATCTGATATTGCTCGTTTTATTTCCGCGTTTGAATGTGCAACACCTTTGGTGTCGCCTTTAATTTTATCAGCAATCTTTTGTCCTACTGCAGTGCCAGCAGCGCTAGCAAAAGCTTTACCTGCGTTAAATGCAATTGGTGCTACTTTATGCGCAATTCCTGGGATGTTTTCAGCTATTTTTGTAAATATATTTCTAAAGAATCCACCCACAATTTTTCTTCTATAAACTTTTTGATCTCATCTTTGTTATTAAATTAGGTGCAAGTAATACGTGACAACTTCATTGTTAAGATCTGTTTGTCACCCTGATTAATCTGTTAGTTGCATTGTTATACTCGTTATTTGATTTTCAGGAGTAATCAGATAGTATATTATTTGTCGAGGAGTAATTTGCATCAATGACCCAGGCGGAACATCAGGCGAAAAACTATAAATTGTTTGACCTTAGCTACCTTTAGCTGAATAAGATTATAGTGCAATAGAGCAATTGGTTAAAATTGTATTTACTTCTGTTATGTTAACTGGCAGATCACCGTCATACGATATACTTTGTTCTGCAACACTGCCGTATTGTTGGTTTTTAAAGCCTAATAATGATGCAATACTAGTCCCTGGTGAAAAATCGATTATCAAATTATTCATTAATGTAATTCTGGCTCGTAGCGTATTATAGTTTGGAGCCAGCTCAAAATTGTCTGCGGAAGCTTTGCTGCTGTTCTTTGTTATCAGCTCTTTTATCGTTTTATAAATATCAGTTACGTAATACGCTCCCTGTGGTATTTAAACCGATACCCATGCGCCAGAATTAAATGTAAAATCGTCATTGACGTTCTTTTTTCACATTTGCCATAGAATGACATACTGTGGCAGAAATTAATCCGATTTTGTATTGTTTATTTGGATCTAGTATTATTGGCGGATTGTAATAGACAGAAAAGTTTGCGCTGTTACTCGTTGTTTGTGATGAATCGAGCAATAATGTCGTTGACATTTATTAAGGTTGTTAGATTATTTTATGTGATAAGATCGTTATGTAAAATTTCGTACTCAGACGATGTTAGTAATCCACTCGATCGAAAATGATCTAATATATCAATAATCTCGTCGATTTCAGTGCTTTCATTACCAGATTCTTTCGATGATATCAACAACATAAGTCGGTCAACCATTTCAGTGTTTGATGTAACAACTTTAAAGCCAGATCTGGTGGTTTCTGTTTCCTCTTGTAAACTTCTATCTCGTTCATTTTCATACTTATCAAACAGCCTTTTGAAAGTCCATGCTTTACTGTAACCACCTAGTTTATTTCGATACTGTATTGCTGTTTTAAGCATTATTGAAGCAATAATTCCTTCTCTTATAATATTAGATGCTTGTACAAAAAGTCTTTCGTATTTGTCGATTGTTTCATTTCTTCATCAACATCTAACCCAGTTTTCATAATTCCTATTATATTTTTATATTTTTCTTCTGTCCAATCTCGAATTTTGTTAATGTCTCCAATATTATGTTTACCAATAAAATCATTATAATCTTCACCTAATACTTCACTCCGTGCATATTTTCGATAAAATCTTACCCTACTTTTAGTAGGCATTATTTCTACAGTAGCTTCAGTTATTCCTTTTTGTCCCTCAGCTAATTCCCTAGTTTTCTCTGACAAATTCTCCATTAACCTCTTTAACTCAACTGGATTAACCGTCAATCTTGCAATAGCATATTGAAGCATAAGAGAGTTGTTCATTAATCTGTCAAATTCAGCTTGTCGTGCAACAGGATCAGCAATATTTCTCACACGTTCCTCCACAATTTTTGTAGTTTCTTCTTTCGATCTTTCTCCTAGTAAACCTAATAAACCTTTTTCTTTCATTTTTTCTAGTTCTTCTGGAGATATTACTGGCACTTCTGGTTGTTTGCCAAGCATTGCTTCAGTAACCGGCTTGAAAAGTTTGACAGTTTCTTCTGCTGCTTGAACTTGTCCTCGACGTGCTTCTTCCACTTTTTATTTCTTAAAAGCAGCTCCAGTTTCAACAAATTTCTTTAGTAATTTGATTCTTTGTTGATGTTTGTCCATTGTTATTTCTATACGCTTTATAAAATTTGTCTAGAGAAATTTATCAATACAACAACGAAACATCTTAGCTGGATCACGTGTGAGTTTATCAAATAAGAAAAAGTTGTATTTGTCATTGGTTGCTTGATGATATAATTCAATAAATTTATGTTTTGTTACATCACTGCATTGCTGGTTCGCGATATTTCTCACATCGACATTATCTAACCCGGGAAACAGTATAAAATATCCCGTATTTCGCCGAATAAATCTATCAACGTTATAAAACCCTTGTGCAAGATAGACCGCATTATATTTTTTATTACGCGATAATGAAAACTAAGACCTAATCTTATTCATCTCGTTGTTTAAAGGGATATCGTCAAACACAATTATTTTTTTTTTCGGACGAATTAAGTTCATCAACGGGAATTAATTCCTCTGGTTGCCTGATCATAAATATATCATCACCGACGCTCAGCTCATCGCGAAGTCTGTCGTTGTACTCGCTCAATAATTCATATTTATCCTGTTGTGGATTAATTGTGTAAATATATACCCTATCATAGTTGAAGTTGTCGTTGAGCAAAAGATTTAATAATAGATTTGTTTACCAGACCCTGTACTACCGACGATAAGATAATGACAATCTGGTAGTTTGTTGTTGTGTTTATGTTTGATTAATCGTTCGGTATCAAAATTTAATGTCGACGATGGCTTTGCCATTGTTGTTGTTATATAATTTTATGTTATATAATTTACATAATATGAGTTATTACACAAAGTTTGGAACAACACTCACGGGATCAATTTCCGCTGACGAACCAACAATAACTGATACGTCATCGGTTGTCAAACAAAACCGGCGATACAATGACAGGTTATTTATTGATGTCAAATCAGCGAGTACTGGGTTTAGAGGTAGATTATCCACCACCAAAGGTTAATTTTATTCAAGCGGTAAGTTATTCACAACTAAAAACGATCGACGATAATAAACTATCATTGACAGGAGGAACTTTAAGCGGTAACTGAGATATGTCAAGAAAAAAATTATAAATTTGGAAACCGCGTATCCACCAGCAAACTTAAATCAAACTTAAGCGGTAAGTTATTTGCAGTTGAAGTATGTGGATGGCAACAAGCTTGATAAAACCGGTGGAACGGTTACAGGTAATATTAATATGTCGAGTAAAAAAATTATTGAGTTGGAAACTATGTATCCGCCAGCAAATGTTGATAATACACAAGCGGTGAGTTATACGCAACTAAAATCTGTTGATGAAAACAAGCTTAATAAGACTGGCTACACAATGACAGGTAACCTGATAATGAGTAATAACTCAAAAATAACTGGACTACCGACAACCTTGCCACCAGCTGATGATACTGATGTTATTAGTTATGCTCAGTTAAAAGGAGCAACATAAACATGAGAAACAGCAAAATAACGACGATATATGTTCCAGTTAAACCTAATGATCTGACAAATAAAGTGTATGTTGACAGTCTGTCTAGTGGTGTAAAACGAATCAAAAACAATGTTGGGTATATTCCAACACTTTTTAAGGCAACTGACAACCGAGTTGGGTTTGAGGTAAGTGCATCGGCACATTATCCTGAAAACTATCCTCATCACGCTTTATCTGATAGACAAGAATGGACGACAAACGGAGAAGTTGAAAACTTTTGGATTAAAATTAAATGTCCCATTGTTGTTGCTGTTTGGCAATTTCATTTGCGAGGTCGATTAAACTCTAGTGTACGTCGAATTTATAATTGGCGATTAGAAGGATCAAACGATGATATCAACTGGACAACATTGTATAGTACAGAGAACACGTATATTTCAACAACACAATATTTTACAATTCCGACAGAAACGACCGTTAGCAAGTACTTGTATTTTCTAGTTTATGTTGTCGCTGCTGAACATCCGTTTCCAGGATTGACAGCATTTCAAATATATACACTCGATGATCAAATTTAATCTAGTATTGTATAATAAATGTCAGAACTATCAATTATAACCGTTGCGAGAGAATTTTATGATAATATTTTTAACCCCAACAAAGATATTAAACACATATCACTAGCAGCACGTATAATAACTACTAAGAAAATTTTTTTAATTACAACGATAGACACTCCATTGTCGGAAGAAGAAAAAACATTTGTTCGTGTTATGCATATGCGAGGACCACAACTAATAAAAGCAATAGAAAATTTTGATATTATAAGCAGATACTGTCATCCTGATGATTGTCTAGAAGAATAAAAACAAGTTGAAATCCTGTTATAAAAAAAAAAAAATATTGCTTGAGCTTGATTTTAAAAGTATAGATTTGATAATGCGATCAGGCCTATTAAAAGCACGAGCTTATGGTGGAAGAGCGCAGGAGGAAAAACGAATAAACAATAATCACAGTCGTCTTGGCAAACTAGCGGAATCTAGGATAGTAGGATTAAAAGGAACAAGAAGTTATACAATAGTTTTTTAAAGCGAGAAAGTTTTAAGTATCTCGGTATGTACTACCACGACAAGGAAACCCTTGTTAAAATCGTAAGCATGACAGCGGATACAACGTTAATAATAAAAGTACACTCGAACGCAATTCTACCAATGATACGTAAAAAAAAAAAAAAAAACAGAATTGGATCTGCTTACCTTGACAGATCTCTAAAGATAATCAAAAATCTTGACGATGAAATTAGTTTTCTCAGTGATGATGAGCGAGAAAAGTGTTTTGAAGTAGTAACACAGACAAAGTTGGAAGAAAAGATTGATTCTTATTACGACATAAGTGAAGAAGATGATGTTCTACTTCCATCGCTACAGAGATCTAGACAATTGTCATTACGAAATTATTACAATGAAATCGAGAAAATACTCACGAAACCATACGAAAAAATAATGTTAAAAGTAGCTTCTGTTATTGGTCTTCTCACAAGTGAACGAGACAGACTCCGAAAATTAATGCTAATAAATTTCGTAGTCGCATACGCAATTATCAGACATCTTTTCCTCAAATATTTTACGTTGGATCAAATAAGTTTGGTACTCGGATTTATTGATGAAACAGAAAGAGAATAGGGTAATTTGGTGAACGAAATAGATTTTTATGAACGTGAAGTAGATGACACGTTTGATTCCTAGAGTTGTTTAAAGAAAAATGAGGTACAAATAGATGAACGATATAGAGATATTTCATCAGATGTTTATGACAAGTATAGAGATTTTATAGCTGATCCTAATAATGATAAGTTCCGTGAGTTTCTTGATTCAATTGTTGGTACTAGAACTTCTACTATCGTGTAAAAATTGTAAACAAATATTGTATAATGAAAAAAAACAGATCATTGATTTCAATCATATTTCAGAAGAAATTCCAAAACAAGATGTTGACGCACTAATGTCATATTACAAATTGTATCATAAAATCCTCTGGTATGTAAAACAATGTTACAAGCATTATGGTAGAATACATTGGTTAATATTATATTTACCGCTGCTAATGACTGGCTCTGGTATAATCTCAAGTGGAGTATCATTAAACCCGTTTTTATTAATAATATCTGGTATTGGTGTTTCTCTTGCTACAGCGTGTAAAAAAGTTGAGCCTCGACTTGAGACCCAAAAAAATGCTTGTAAAACAGCTAGTATCACTTATAAAAAATTATTTGATCAGATACGATCTTATTTGCGAGGTGTAAAATATGATATGAATGATTTAATACGCGAGTTTCATATATTGACAGTATGTTAACAGATATTCTACCAATGAGAGTTAGCAAGTACGAAAACAGTTCTGATAAAAAATACGGCGATGATAGGGTATGAAATTTTATGTAACAAATAAGTATAAAATTTTATCTAACAATAATACAATAATTAACAAAAAAAAATTTTATAAAAATGAACTTGAGCCAGAAACCTAATCAATGATAGAAGCCTCGGAATGTGAAAATAACTGCTCTATCATTGGCTATCACCTGGTCCCTAGTATAAAATGGGATCTCTGGGCCAAAATCAATGATAGAAACCTCAGAATGTGAAAATAATTGTTCTATCATTGGCTATCACCTGGTCCCTAGTATAAAATGGGGTCTCTAGGCTAGAAACCCTGTTTTCTTTTACTACTGACGGTGTATGTTACTACATGACTGGACGTGTATGATAGGAATTCCGGGTTGCAGAGAAGGCCGAGGAATAGTGATGTGAATTCCGAACTCTGAATAAGGGCAGTATGCACTGTGTTATGTTTACAAGGGTTTGTGGTTGTAGGAACCATGCTTATTCCTTTGTATCATATGGTTATTTGAACCATACCTCTATTTCTTTGTATCGTATGGTTGTATGAACCCTGCTTTTTCCTTTGTATCATATGATTCTTTGAATCCTACTCTTTTTGTTATATATATATATATATATATATATATATATATATATATATATATATATATATATATATATATATATATATATATATATATATATATATATATATATTGTGCATGTATGAACCATATTCGTATTTTTAATATATGAATCTGTATTTTGATAACTTGTACGGCATGGTAGTCTTGTATCATATGTAGTGGGTGGTTTGTGAGTCTGCTTGCGTTTGTATTGTCATGAATATTTATTCATTTCATAAACTTCCATTTACTCGCATTGTGTTGTGTTTTCACTCGGTCCAAAAATCCAATTAGTTACAATCCTGTTACGTATTCCAACCTACCCCTCGACCTTCATGACCAATGGACTGTAGCAGTGTTTCCAAAAAGTGGTACTTGTACAACGATGGTGTGCGAAAGGGTTTCATTGGGTACGCGGCAGAAAATAAATCACTACAATTGGCGCGAAGAAAAAATACTACAGCACTAATAGAATGAGTACGCCGATTAGATCGATGTCCCAAAAGGTGTACTCTAATGTTGTTGTTGTTGTTGTTGTAGGGTTTAACGCCATTCTTCAGCCCAAGATAGGCTATACATGGCGGCCAGTATAAATGGTGGAGGAAGAACCCGCAAAAAACCCGGAAAGAAGCACCGACCCAAGAGAAGCTACTGGCAAGCTTTCCCACGTACCCACATCGGCCAAACCCGAGACTCGAACCCACGCAGACATGGGTGAGATGGTAGTAATCCGTAAGGGTGAACTCTTTAGACCACTCGGCCACTCGGGACCCCCCCCCCCCTCAAATGTTGTAAGTTTGGGATATACTGGACTCTTGGCATTGTTGTTTTATATCTGGTACGGATACTAATCTTGTTATAATTCTCCTCTCCATAAAGCTATCGGTATTTTTAAGCTCCATTTGCTTGTTTCATCCCCTTCTCTATATCAGTCTCATTTGGGCTTAGGATTTTCTGCTGTTTTTTTCCGGAAAGAAACGTGAACGATAGTATAACAAGCATTTCTCTGAAAAGATGCTTATGTAGGTTACCAATTTGTAAAATGTTTAAATATAAACACTGGATATAAAGACAAATGTACCACTCACCTAATGAATTCTTGGGAAGTCGTTGAGCGTATTTGTTTTGGGAAGTTTCTATTGAAATAATGACCACGAGTAATGTATATATGTGAGCTGCTATAAGGATTCGTTGTGTTTTAAGTAGCTGCACTCCAAGGAAAGGTGTACGCTCAGACTGAGACGGTAGCAATTGGAATGTTCTTATGGTGGATAGTGATAAAGTAAAAACTGGCCCACACATGCGTCAAACCCTTCGAAATTCGCACAGTTGCGTATCATGGAAAAAAATTCTAAACAATTCCAATATTAATCAGGCTATATAGGATTATGTGAGTATGTCACCCATTCAACGATGATTTAAGCAATATGCTTTGGAATCGGTAATCTAATTATGCCTTGGGGTGGCACAAATAAAAACATTATAAATTAGTTCCTCCTCAGTAGAGAGAAGAAAATGTTGGGAGTCTGTGGTTCGATAGCTCAACATATACTATGGGCAGTGGTTGTTGGCGAGTAAGGTATACGATTTCTGGAGATTTAACCAACGAAATGACTATACTGTATTTAAGAAGTACATTCGTCTTATTCTCTGATCGCAACCAATTTATTTGGGTGGTACATATACCCCTGGAGTTGAAATAAAACATGAAGCGTGTCCCATAAACTGGTGCTACTGTCAATAAATTATGCGCGAATAACGTCAAATGCATCAATTTACCAATACCGTCTGTTAATTTTCCTTGCTGTCTATAAATCTGTCCCCTATTACCTGGCAGTCTAACACCCAATGAGAATATAATAATTATGGGCTGGGGTGAGGTACGTAAATAACGCAGGGTGATACATTCAGAATTCTAATTGTTTTGACGATGAGGCTCGATCGAATGCGTTACGCATGTTTGATCTAAACATCTGAAATCGCTGCATAATGTTTAAACACGACGAATTGTGAGGTACATGTTTGTAAATTACCTGATATCAGATGCTACAATATCAATGAACAATTTGAAGTGCGAGAAGCTTGGAATTTGGACTACACCCCTCTTTGTACACGTATACTATAGATTATACAATGTATATCTGTGTAAAGAGTGATAAAGACAGCGTATTAAGTTTACCATCTGCCTTTTTGCAAAAGACCATTGCACTTTAGAACTGCATTGCAACTTTTCCATCCTGATGATCAACGTTTTTAGGTTTCCATTTTTTCTTTTAGAATCATTTTCAAAATCGAAATCTTTGAGAACTTAAAATAATTGCTCATGTGTCGATAAATCGTTGACTGCAACCGTATTTTCCAACTACAACAACTAGTAGTAGTAGCTATCGCTGTTACAAAATACGACTGTAGTAGTAGTATAACAGTGGTGTAGTTGTAGAAGTAGTAGTCTAGCAGTAGTAGAGTCGTAATAGTGTGAGACGCTAATAATGTTGGTAGTAGTAGGAGAATGAGAGGAGAGAGAGAGAAACACTGTTCAGAATATCCTAGAAAGCAGCTCGTGGCCCGTCGATAACGTAACCGCGAATCTCACTGAGGGATCTAGACTGCGAATGTCGCGAGCGCCCGTGTGGTAAACCACCACTGATTTAATCAATTTGAATGCTAGCATTCTAATATGAACATGTTCAAACGTGTATCAGATACCGCATTTGACATGGACGAAGCAATTCTCAAAGATGAATCAGTGCGCAATTATCATTATTATTCTTATGATGCACGTACGCCAGATGATCACGGCCGAATAGAGCTGCAGGTTCAAGATGCAAGCAGGTTTTTTTCGCCCGCTGAGGCCTGCTTGCAAATTGAAAGAACCCTACTGAAACAAACTGGTAATCCATACGCAGACGGGAAACACGGCAAATTTGTCAACAACAGCGTGGTTGCTATTTTTAACATCACCCAATGCATCATTGACGTCAAAGAAATCTAAGCATGCCCGGACAACATTGATGTGGCAACGACCATACATTGACTCGCTCGATACTCTGGTGATTATTCTCGCCGCTCTGCCCCTCAATGATGGTTGCCAAGGCTATTACATATAATCCTGATGACAGAACATTTGAACTTGGACCATCACTCACTGTCGCTTCCGCTGCCGATACTGCTGCTAAGGTAGTAGGAACAATAGACAAACCAGCTGCTATCTTTTTCTGTTTTATCTTCGTCCAAGGCAACATTCAACCTGTGATTCGGAGCTCGACGAGCACAAATTTATGGCCAAGGTCAATTTAGTTATGTAATAGCTCTGTCACTTATCTTTGAGTTTTGTAGAAATGCTAGAAAGGTTATATTTGGGACCAAGCACTCCGTGTTTCTAACACGACACAGCACTGACAACGGAGCTATTTGGCACGCCGTGGGTGTACCAGCTTGGGCTACAGCGCTAATGAAAAAGTTACTTTGTCAAACTTTTCGCTTTGGACGCTCATACTGACACCGTCACTCGCCGAAGAACAACCACTACTCAGTTTTATGCAGGATGTTGGTCATTATACATTGTTATAGCTGTCAATAACTATAGATGCAGTTCCAAGAGGAGTCAGTGGGTTATTTACGTGGTAGATTTACAACAGCTAGGTGTTTCTGTGCCGTACCATGTATATTTTGATCCATTAAACTTACTAACGAAATTAAACATGGCTTTGTTGTTGTTGTTGTAGTGTTTAACGCCATTTTTCAGCACAAGATAGTCTATAAGTGGCAGCCAGTATAAATGGTGGAGGAAGAACCCGGGAAAACCCCGGAAAGAACCACCGACTTAAGAGAAGCTACTGGCAAGCTTTCTCACATATCCACATTAGCCGAATCCGAGACTCGAACTCACGCAGACGGAGGTGAGATGGCAATTATCCGTAAGGGTGAGCGCTTTAGAGCACTCGGCTACTCGGGGCCCCAACATGGCGTTGATAAACTTGGTGTGTCTGACCATCCGGATCCATCCTAAGAAATTCAGCTGGATTGTGATCGAAATTATGTCACACGTGCTTATCGCGCGCTGATGTCTTTGTGTTGAATTATCAGAACGTTGACAGAAGACTCCATATATCTATGAAGGATTTTACAGTGTTGTATCCCATATACTACTTTTCATTGGAACATCTAGATCTGTTAAGAGAAATTTTCGTAGACACGCATTTCTGAGCCATTGTGAATAAGACAGGCACCAGTATTGATGACTTTAGATGTATCGCTGTGATATTGTCGGACAAAACACTGCTTCTCGAATTGGTCGGAGAACGAATGAGGGTCGTTGACGCGCCTGTGGAAAACATGCTATGTAATTGATCATAGGCGTTACAATAAAACATGATTTACAAACATATGACATTGAGTCAAAGTTAAAGTACAAAACTACGATCAGCTGCCAAAAACAACTCTGGAGCAACAGTACATTTAAATAGATCCCAGTTGCATGGTGGACTGAACAAACTTGTGCTAACCAAACGACAGATGATTCATTTCAATTAAGCCGAGTCTAAAGACACTGGAGTGAAACTAACACTGTCAGCTGCAGAGGTCGCCGATATGACACAAACTGGTGGAATATTCTCACTTTTCGCTGCAGTACCCGAGATGATCGTGTTGCTAAAGCCGCCGCCCCTGGTGCCATTGGATCTGCTGCCGTAATGGCACTGGAAAAAGGCAAATGCTAAGCCAGCTAGAGAGGCAAAATGTAACATGGCATATATCTTTTAGTTGGACAAGGACTAAGATAAATATCACAAAACATAGTTGGAAAGGCGCTGTGACTAAAGCGAATATAACGAAATTGCCCCTATCCGACTTGGATTTGCTTCAGACGGCAAGAATGAAACGAATCAAACATTTCAGGGTTGTTCTAAGAGTGAAGGATCACGTGAAACAGGAATAATTAATTTCGATTCCTTTGATGGTCCTGGTACTCATTGGATCGCATATTCATTTGTTCCACGCTCGGTTATTTATTTTGATTCATATGGGCTGGCACCACTACGTGAATTTATCAATTATGTTAAACAAGAGGGCCACAAAACTGACTTGGTGTGAACACTACCCACACAAACAGAGACGGATCCTCTAATGTATGGACTAGAAGCCATTGCGGCGCTTGATGCGGTTTCTCGCAAACAATCAATGCACTGTCTGATAACCCTGTCACAGCCGTACATGAATACACAGCGATGAAAAATAAACTGTTCGTTGGCATCCATGGACGGTGCGGGGGAATTACTGCCGTGGACACGTCCAAATTTGCCACCAAAGACGATTTAGCCGAGTTAATTGACCTCACCCGGGTCGACCGAAATGAGTTCTTTGTGTTTCATTCTCACTATGGGCAGCTGAAAACCAGAAATATAAAAATAACTAACATTGTCATGAGGGTGTTATGGTCAACGGCGGACAATTTGGCTGATATCAAAGAAATTGGTAAAATCAGAGATTCTGGATTATCCGCAGCGGCCATCAGCGGTGATCTATCCAGCCGAGTTTCATGAGCCGGAGACACAATGACGGTAGAACTCAACATGAATAATAGCAAGATAGTTTATGTGTGTAACCCAGATGGCGGCCAGGACGTGGCAACAAAAAATATGTTGACAACGGTGACAAATAAATTAACGCGCTTAAAGAAGAATATGATAAACATATAAAGTTATTTAACTGGATACGTAAAAACTTAAAGGACGCCTCTAATATCATTGATGATATTTTGGGAAAGCCGAAGGAAATCCATACGAAACTTGCCAATATTACCATGGAGTTAACCTTGTTGTAAGCATCGGAAGATAACATTAAATCGTTACAATCTATCGAGAAGGTGAATATCAGTACGATTTTAACTGATTTGATACCGTTCGTGACGATAAAACGATCAGCGATAACCTCGCTGAGCTTCGTAAAGATGTTGATGAGGATAAAAAAAAAATCCGTGGGTGATGTGCGTAGCGGTGTACACCATTCACTAAAAGAACTGAAAAACTAAACAATGGCTTTGAACAACGACTTCCACTCATAGTTCAGTTAATATCGGGTTTATGGAAAACTTCTTCCCTTCACGATAACGTGTTTAGATACACACACGAAAAGGATGGTCTTTATCGATATTCAGTCTTTAGCTCTATGGATTTCAATACTGCCATCTCTTTTCTCCACACCTGTCTCTGTCACCCTCGGCAGCAGAGGAGGTGGATCCTACAAAGTTTAGAGAGGTTATTTCGCGAAAATAAGGCTTCCTACGAAAAATGAGCGGATAGTCATTCCGACAAATATTTTTTCAGACAAGATGGGAGGGCAAGGTCGATAACGCTCAACCGATCTCTCTAGCCGACCGAGATTTCTCTGTAATTGGGTTTATTTACCTTGTACCGTGAGCGGTCGTTTACCTGTATACATGGCATATTTTCCCACGCCGAGTACGTCACCGTGTGAATCAGGTCAAGTTCAGTCAGTCAAGCGGCGACAATACCTGCGGCCTTAGTGAATATGTGGATATCAACTCCGCTAAATAGAACTATAATATTGTAGTTATCTCTGATCACTTTAGGTATTAGCGTAATTAAATTATTATATCAATAATAACACTAACTATGGAATCTCAAACATCTAAACTAGCTCGACAGCGACTAGAGGCAATTAATAAATATCTTCCACTCCGTGATTCTGTCAAGCAACAACTACAAACTCGTCAGGAGTCTCAGGTGGAATTTACAGAGAGTACAGAACAGTTATTTAAACCGGTTACAAAGGCCACCGAAAGTTACAAAGGCCACCAAAGGTCTTCTTCCTACGTCAGAGCAAACTGCTAAAGCAACTAGGAAAACAGAAAAAAGAACTAAGAAAACAAAAAGATTCGAAGAGAACTTCCAGGTGTAATAGCTGATGCTACTTATCAACCACAAACAGAAGAAATACTTGATGGTATTGACCAGCTTTGTTATGAAGTAGCCGATATGAAGGATCGTATGCCAGAACTAGAATCAGAACCAGAACCAGAACCAGAACAAGCAAGAGTCAAAACTGAAGTGAATGATAAATTTACCGAAAAGAGTATTGCCTTCATAAAAAGTCTTGACGTGGAAAAATTACCTGCGTTTGCCGTGCACAGTTTTGATAGCAGAGAGAAAGTTTTAAAACCCGAGTACTCTGATGATGATGTAAGCCGTGAAGTCTGGTTCAAAGGGATATTTCGCATACACTACAGAGTTGATCGGGCCCGAAGTAATGATACAAGATTTATTGCATCTGATAACAGAATAAGCAATTATTTTATACGGTTACAACAACAACCACAACAACAATAATCACAAAAATAAAACAACAACAACAAAAAGAACAACCACAGCAACCAGTCAAAACAACAAGTAAGGATGAAGAAGAATGGCAGGATGCAAGTTTATCCCCCGGCGCCACTGGAAGTGGTATTTGTACAGGTACCAGGGGGAGTGGTCTTATTACTTCATGCCCCAATAACGCCCTTGCAGATGTTGAACGACTAGAGATTTTGATTGGTGGAAAACGAGCCAGCAATAATTCCCCAGAAATTATTAATGAAGCAGCCGCTATTTGTCAGAGATTATTTACATGCGGTATCATGGACATTAATGTTTATCGGTCCCTCATTGATGAAATCGCCGATGATTACCGCAGTGATTGAGGGTATACAATTAGATCAGTGACAAGAAAATAAGACGATCATACATAATGCTCAACGTGGACCTGTAATGGTCATAGTGATAAATTCGCGATTGCCAACCTATAAAGCGATCTACGGAGATGGACTCGGTGATGTTTTTCAGGGTATATTTAGAAGGATAGCCCCAAAAGCAATATCGATTGTAAAGCAAATGGGAATGACAGCTATTGACGTTGTTCGTGATAAAGTTGTTGGTGCTGTTGGTGATGTTGCTAGTAAAGTATTCTCAGCAATCAAGGATAGACTAGCACGATTAATACGACGAAAACCTTGGCCAGTAAAATTGCCCAGCACCGAAGTTATGCCAGCAAATGTTAGTAAAATACTAAATCAAGCTGAAAATCAAAAACTAGCAGAGTTGGCTGGTGTACTCCTGTCAGAAAAAGAAAAAAAATATAACTGCCAGTCTGATAGCAATAAGTGGTCTTCGTGTTAGACGATGACAAGTATAATAAAGATGTTTAAACGTGTATCTGATCCCGGATTTGACATGGACGCACCAGTCCTCAAAGATGAATCGGTGCGTGATTATCAGTATTATTCCTATGACGCACGAGAGACAATCCAGCGTGGGAGAATTGAGCTGCAAGTTCAGGATACAAGCAGATCATTTCTGCCCTCTGAAGCTGTTATTGAAGTAGAAGGTGACATTTTAAAAACAGATGATACTGAATATGGAGCTGTTAGGGTTGGTTTTGTTAGTAATGGCATTATGGCGTTGTTCAACAGTGCCACGAATATCATCGACGGAAGAAATATTGAATCAATTCAGAAAGACGTTGACGTTGCCACGACGATATTGGGTCTAGTAAGATATTCCGATGATTATTCAAGATCAGCTGATCCGTCAATGATGTTTGTAAAGGATACTTCTGACCACCCTGACAACAGACCAAGAAACAATGCCGACAACGCTGATGTTGATGTGTGGCCGGTGGTTCATGGTGCTAATCCAGAATTTAACTTACGATTCGCAGCGCGTCGATCAATTCTGAAAGATGGAAGTAGAAGATTTTCATGTGCAATTCCACTGCCACATCTCTTTGGATTTTGCAGAAATGTCAGAAACGTCATTTTCGGAGCCAAGCATACAGTTGTACTTGTAAGAAAGGCTACCGACGATGATGCAATCTAGCGCCCAGTCGGTGATGCAGCTAATGTAATACTGACAAACCTTTTATTGCGGATGCCAACAATGATACCATCACTCGCTGAAGAACAACTGTTGTTCTCTTTTATGGTGGTAAATCAACATTATCATGGTTGACGATGACCACAAATAGTGTTCAAAGTACCACTAATGGTTTATTCACATGGCAGATAGCATCACACTGACAGAACGTCAACTCAATGACTCCAAACGATCAAATACAGGCGTTAGACTTAATCTTTCTGCGGACGCCATTAAAGATATTGCAAAGACGGATGGTATATTTCCACTTCTCTCAGCTATACCAGCGTTGATAGCCGCTGCCGCCCCAGCTATTGCAAAAGCAGATGCACTTGGTTCTGTTGGAACTGCCGCTGGGATGGCATTAAAGAAAGCAACAGGTCACGGACTAAAAATTTCAACAAAAAAAAAGGTCGATCCGTTCACGGATTGGGTCTAAGACTGCCAGGAACCCTTCATTCATGGTACGGTCAATCCACGGGGAAAGGTCTAAGACTAACCGGGACACTTCGTTGATGCTTCCCATGTCCAATTTTGATTTACTTGATGCTGCTAAGCGATTAAACATCAAAAACTTCAGAGGTGTCTTTATGCGTGATCAATTACCAAAACAACCAAACCGTGTTGAAACCGGTATTATTAATTTCGATGGAAGTTCTGGTCCAGGTACTCATTGGGTTGCGTACACAATTGATCCAGGTGGAGTTGTTTATTTTTATTCGTATGGACTGGCACCACCGACGGAGTTTTTAAAATATGTCTGCAGTGTACATAGTACATCATTCTGGTATTCAACATTGCCAACACAGACAATAACTGATCCGCCAATATATGGCCGTGAAGTAATTGCTGTACTCGGCGCTGTGTCATCGTCAACGACGACGCCTCATAAAGTCGTGCACGAGTATACCACCAGATGGCATAGCCGTCCACCGTCGTTTTAAACGGGTCTTAGTGTATATATAGTGGTAGATATTTTTGGAAGATCTGCTAGGTGTAATCCTCAAGGTGAATTATCCAAATATGCAACCTTTGATCAGGTCAAGGGTGAGCTCACTAATCTTTTGTGTTTTTAGATGTGGACCAAAATGAAGCTGTTGTTTTCAAGATCAACAAGGAAAATTAAAGACGAGCAATATCCCGTTGACAGATATTATTCTGCGAGTTCCAGATAACTTAGTTGTGTTTGCTAAAAACTGTAAAATTAAACATTCGGAGAAATCAGTCTTAACAATCATGGGAAAGATTGCTGGACGCATCAGAAGAACTGGAGACATTATGTATGGCGATCTCAACATGAGCAGAAATACAATTATTAATGTGAGAGAACAAAAATCAGACGATGATGTGGCAACAAAAAGATACGTAGACAGCAACAGCAACACGATCAGAACTGAGATCAATGATCGTTTACAGTCCGCCGGTGATACAATGACTGGTTCTCTCAATATGGCTAATAATAAAATTACTGGTCTTAGAGAACCAGAATCAAACGTCGATGCTGCAACAAAGAAATACGTCGACAATAGCAACATCCCGATGATGACCTCGTTAATGACAATCAATGATTGATTGACCACATTTAGATCTGAATTTGCTACTCATGTAGCCGCGTTAGTAAATTTTCTTAGAAACACAAATAGAGCTATTAATGAATATTTTGGATGTCCAGCAGTCATCGACATTAAACTCTCTGACATAAAAAATTACCGTTGATGTAGTATATACAATAGCGTCTGGATCAGTATTATGGTCACCACTCAATAATTCCATCAAACATACCGCTAAAGTTACCGGTATATACAGATTTTCAGTACACTGCACTACAACATTTACAACCACAATTTCATGGTGTTCTTCAACCCTGACTGCGTCTGGATCTATGTTAGTAATATGGGATCAAAACGACGAGGGAACATTTGTGGCGGAACCCGAAGAAAAGGGTGTATGAGTGTTGTAATATTGGTGTCTTGAATTAGTCGCTAAACTACTAGTTACTTAAATTATATAATGAACCAATCGATTGACGTTCAACGTTTCAGATACGAACAAGTGTGTTTGTTGTAGACCCAACTGAGAAATATCATTGATGAGTATACAGTAAAACTAAAAAAATACCGCAGACGTGTTGCTGTTACTGACATAATTGTACATTCTGCATCCGTGGTCGTTGCTGGAACAGCAACTATAATCGGATCATTGTCAGCGTCATTCATAATAGCACCAGTAATAGGAACTGGTGTTGCATCTATAACCGGTGTTGCTGGTGTTCTTAATATCATCGCAAAAAATATATCCACGTGTGCGGCTGATAAATTACACGAATATACAGCGTTGCTATCAGCGACAACACGCGCACGCTAAATTATCATCGCTGATATCATCAGGGCTCAACGATGGAATAATATCAGATCAGGAATTCGCAGAAATGATTAAGGTTTATTGTGAAGCACCTGGAAACCAAACCCGCTTGTCTTTAGACAAGGACAGAGTCAAGGAACAAAGATCCCTAATTTCAATCAGGAAGTAAATAATAATATCACAAAATCAATCCCTGATATTGCTAGAACAAATCGTCGCTAATACAACACCGCCAACAACCACGATCACATCAGCGAGCTCAACTAATCCTGAGTTAACGTTAGCTTTCCAACGGCAATTCCAGCCAAAGAAATAGCACTAGTACAATTGAGAGTATATTACAGCTGGCCAAATATCAGATCAAAGTCATTCTGTGGGTTGCAACCAAATAACTCATTAGTGTTTTCTTATAAAAATAAATCTGACGGAACCCCCGATTGACAAGTTGTTGATATTCCTAAGGGTAGTTATCAAATAGAACAGATCAATAGTGAATTCCAGCTCAGGATTAAATCTATCACAGGAAAAGAATCCAAAATCGCTATTACGGTTCATAAGCCAACATTATCAGCCGCGATAGAAATATCGACACCCGATTACGCCGTAGATATATATCAGTCGTCGATCCGAACTGTGTTGGGATGGCCAGAAGTACAACCACCAGCACCACAAAGACCACCAGAGCCTCAACGTGGTGATTACGTTCAGACAAGAGAATATTTTTTTCGCTTCAAGAGTATCGAAAAAACGTCCATGATCGTTTCTGGAGCGAGCTAGCTTTATTATCGACGAAGAGAATGCCGCGCCATTAGATCCTAAAAAATAATTTTACTGCGACTGATGGTACAAGATTTCCAAAGCCGCTAAAAACTTTCTATCAATATGATTTTGATGATAATAATAACCCAATAATCGACGAAAAACATTAATTCGTACGTCGAAGCTATTACGCCTGAACACACGCGTGTCGGCAGCAAACTGCGTCAATTGTTTTAAAGTTACATACAAAAATATCCAAACGACGATCTAAAGCAGCAAATTATTGAAACGATACAGCATCTAAATCAAGCTGTATCCGACCTCGGGTATGTCAGTTGGGTTATTATTGAAACAGCGATTGCTACTGAAGATGAATTCGTTGATCTTGAAAAAAAACCGCGGCTTTCATCCCATCCTCCAGAGACCAATGAGTTAAACGGGTCCATGAGGTAGCCATGTTTCGAACCTCATTTTTATGAATGAAAGGTCTCTTTCGGCAAGAGATTGATAAGCTCTCTTGATAATTATTGTAATCCACCTTGAAATTGTAGAAAGTAACATATCAATTTAAACCTTAATGGGAAGGAAAAGACGTTTCTTCCCCTTTCTTCTCTCCTTAGAGGCTGCCAAATAACGTAAAGCCCCAATTGGACATAAAAGTCTATCGTGATCACTTGCATAGATACGTGCAGACTGGGGATTTCAATCGGGAGTTGGACTGGATTATTGCTTTCATGACCGGCTGGCAAAGGAAAGATACCACCTCGTAAATCCTACTGAACTTTATACAGCCTTGTTCTACGGTCGTTCTTTCGTCCCGCGCATTCAAAAGAGAGTTAGGAAATAGTATTGAGGTAGCTTCTCGAAGGAAACTTCACCCAAAGGGTCAGGGGTTTTATTTATAGTTCACAAGGCTTAAGAAATATTCCATACAGGCATTAGGGAGACACTGTTATTTGCAGCTCGAAATACCTAATCGGGTCTGCTAAGTGAGCATCCGTCTCGATGGACTGGCCTTTCAAAATTGTAAGAGTACTGGCTAGGGCTGCCCTATAATGGTAGAAACCGAGTATTGTTTCTCCTCAGAAATAAAGAGACGAAAATCAGCCACCGCAAGGACTGGCACGTTTTCTACATCACCATTCAAAAGAGATTCTCCAATTGGCGTCATAGACCTCAGAAGTAGGTTGTCTCCTGGACTAAACGCTGCACTTGGCAACTTTATTCGAAACGTTCCCTTTGCAGAGAGATCGCATAAGATGAGCCAAGCGTGAAGGTGGTGAATATTTGGGAATGTTGTGTAGGAGAGAGAGTCTCTTTGCTACGGGGCTATCAAAACGAGCTGAGCAGTAGAGTTCCTTACTTTTTGATGCACCTGTGAGTTCATCTCGAGGTGGGAAGGTGTTAGCCAAGAGACCATCCCACTTCAGACTGAAAGTATTCACTGCCCAGAGCTTGTTGTTTAGTCTTGTAGTAAATATGTCCACCAATTTAGTCCCATAATTTGGAGCATGGAATCCGCTAAGAATTAGTGTAGAAACCATTCCTTTAGGATTATCTTCCCTTTCCTTGACAGACTGTCAGCAAAACAATGTTCTTTCTTGGAGAATGCGAAGAAACTTATAGGGTACTCTCATCCAGGCTACAAAGTGAATGAGGCTCCAAACTTCCACGCATAGAAAAAGGGACAGTTGTGCCTCCTTGTCTCCTGAGGTACGCTACCACCGACTTGTTGTCGGAGGAGACGATCACGCAGCCCCCTCTTTTCTTGTCGACTCACACCTTAAGGGCTAAGAATGCTGCACTCAGATTATTGATGTGGAGGATAGATTCTTCCTGAGTCCAAAAAACATGAAGAATCAATCCTTCTGTTCTTCAGATAAGTGCCCGACATTAAATCTGTCGCGTCCGCGAACAGATAGGAATAGATTCGAGGGTGTGCACGGGGACTCCGGCCAGAAGAAAGTCCCATTTTGTCCACCAGATCAGATGAAGGCGGAAGCTAGACCTGACCTAGAGAAATCAAAGCATCCAAAAGGTCCCTGTGCTGTTTCCAGAGCGCCAAATGGAGAAACTGGAGAGGACGCGAGTGCAGTCTACCTAGGTGAACCAAGCCGGCCACAAAGTTACAGGTCCCCAGGAAAGAAAAAGAGGAGCCGACAACGTGATCTTTGCTCTAAGCGACCTTAACATAAATATATTAATCAATTAGAAGGTCGTTAAAAGTAAGACCTTGGATTTCGGCAGAGCAACAAACCTACTGAACTGGAAATGCTCTGAGGATAAGGTCATAGTCAAGAACAACGTAACCCTACAAGTTTTTGTCACTGCTTCCAATAAACGATGAAGGGCAATTAGTGACAGAAATTCTTCCTTAAGCAAGTTCAAAGAGGCTGCTTAAAAGAGGTCAATATGTGAAGCTACGGTTAATCGTGACCTTAGCTTTTTGTTCAAAGGTTTCCAGTGTTTTGAATGGGAGACGAACCCCGGTGTTTTGAATGGTTGAATGGGAGGCAAACTCATGTCTCTGTAGAATTACCCGTTTGTGCTGCTTCAGCATCCAAAGTGTGGAGTTTAATGGGCCAGGAAGGGGTATAAACCTTATAGCTAGATGGAGGGACAAAAGGTCTCAACACAGAGGAGAGGAAAGAGCACCCCTTGCGCTGTCTAGCACAATCCCGGTTATTACTAATGCTTTGAGAAAGTTCCCTAATCATAAATAAGGTGGAATGCAAAACGAGATCTTCGAGAGTTATCCCCCGAAAGTTTATTCAGACTGAAAGAAACTTAGAGTCACCTGAATCTGAATGTCTGGGACAGATGTCACTGGGTTAAAGACGGTAAACGTCATTTACTGCTTTGTCAAAAGACCAGCTCTCCTCTTCCTCACCGATGGGTGAGAGGAGGAAGGTGACCAAACGGGAGGGGTGCCAAATCGGTCTGTTTTGCAAAACATTTGTGCAAATCGATTAGGACAGAATGGATATCTTCGTCCCAACCTCTCTCTCCTGGGAAGCAGGACTATGCAACCCAATGTCTCTCTGTTGCAAGGAAGACTTGGGGATAAGGAACTCGAACCCAAAACTCCTCACGCGTATCGAACCGACTGTCCTTTGTAGCAGACTTAGAAGGTGGGTGGGAGTGTCTCTCTACCTTCCTAGGGCATTACAGTGGAGAAGTTCTATCTCCCTCCCTCTTTATGACCCAGTTTCATAAGAATAAGATGTAAGTCCACAGCCTGTAGCATAGAACTCTTTACCATGTAGCTATGGTGTTGAAGTCAATGACTGCATGCAAAGAAAGGGCCAACCACTTCCCTGTAGTGGAAGTAATAATATCCCATGGGAATTTTTGGGGATTCTAGGTAACGGGGATGCCAGTCTGGTGTCTGTAAGCCAAGTCTCAGTCCCGCACGAAGTTTTATTGAAAAGAGGTAAGCAATGGGAAGCTGAGTATTGAAGATTATTAAAAGATAATTACAATTATTGATTAAAAAAATAATTAAAAGATAATGAAGTCAACCAGGATTAATCATAAGCTGAAGACAACTAAATTAGCAAAACAAAAGTTGGCAAAACTGGTAATAAAAAAGAATAATAACAAGGAAAACTATCCAATGCTAATTCTTTGAATGAACTAGTGACTGAAAACAAAAGACACATTATCAACTTCGGGTGAAACGATACACCTGTGCCGCTAATCGATACGATTCACGATACGAAGCCTGCGATACGATACATATCGATACATATATCAACTTGATGGTCTTTCCATCTTTGGAAGGTTAGTGGTGCCCTTTCTTGTATATTGACATTCTGTCCTATTTCCAGTATGCAGACTACAGACAGACAAATAGTCATCATATATTTATATGCAAATCTCACTGATGAAAAAATAGCAATACTTTCAAACAGACTACCTGTTGGTGGCAGTGAGTTTTATCCAACGTTTTAGGCCACTTAATGGTGGCTTCATTTAACTCCCTTCGTTTTGTACAACATGAATGATTTGAAAATATCTTATTACTAGTTTAATGTCTCATTTACAGGTGGAAGACATTACGATGTTATCTGCAAAACAAAAGAAATAATACAGTTTCCTCGTGCAAAGAAAATCTCATCTAGAACAAATTCGGGCATGGGAATAAGGTTGAATACCAATAAAATCTGTCACATTTTACTTCCTGTAGATGCAAAAGACTGTTGCAGCCACAGGTACTTGTATTTGTTAGTGAAGAAGGAAAACTATTGACTACACCCAGTTCTATTCTACAATTTTTTTTATTTACACAAGGTAATATACTTGAGCAGTTTGAAATCTGCAATGTAGCTAATTTATGCTAATTTCATTTATTCCATCAGCACCTTCATTGACTGGTTAAATATCTCTGCATAAAAAAGAGAAATTCCTTATTTGTTCTCCATGTACAATTTAAGGAGAGATGATGACATGATTTTATCTTAAGGGACACCTCCCTCTTTATCAAAGATAAAAGGAGGGGAGAGACACAGTCATAGGTCAATATTTTCTAAACTTCAGTATGTTTCTCCTTCTTCCTGCTGCACTTTTTTAGAGCTCTAATGAAATCAACATCTTTGATAGATGCCACCTCTAGTTGTATAAGCATTAATCTGTTAATTATTTCTGAGCATACTCTGCTCCTTTTCTTTGTATCAGTATTGTTCTGTGCTTCTTTCTGAAGGGGCTTATACATAGCTAGTTTTGTCAGCTTGAATATGTTGGGAAACTGATATTTGTGACTGCTATGCACAATTTTCCAGAGCTCACAGTTATTATCTTTTGGATACATCTGCTCCAAAATAGGATTTTTCACTAACGTAAACTTCTTTTGTCAAATCAGTAGTTTACTGACTACTATGCCAAATTTCTTATCTGTTCCATAATGCTGTATAAGGGTATTTACTCCATCAATGCTTGTGCAGACGGAGGTATTAAAATAAATATCTGTACTTTTTAGTTTCATTTGTTTACCCTTATTTAATTCAATTTATCTTGACCCTGATATAGAAACATGTATATGGTTTGTAACATATGATCCGCAGGGCGAAACTGATTAACGAAAAATAAATGAAAATTGAATTATACTTTCAAATTGTCTGTATTTTAATTAGGCTCAGTACTCTGCCCATTGTACATTTAATTTCGAAATACCACTGAAAGAGTCATGGTGTCTATTTTTTGTCCATCCAGCATGTACATTTGACTCGTATTTAACACCATTCCGGGCACAAAATCACTCATTGGTGTCTCCATTAACGCTTTATTAACTTGAATAATCTTATATAATTCATAACTTTAAAAATTATTGTCATCATTACTATCATCATCAAATATTTGCCGAACGAAATCGTAATGAACTACGCCGGGAAGCAGACATTTTGGGTTTACTAGGTAGCCCGTATTTTAAACAAGCATTTGTAAAACTTTCGTTATGAACGGTTTCAAACTACGCCATAATGCTTATTCCTGGGCACGTTGTGCTAATCAAATTTAGTTTCACAACCATTCATGTCGTGCTTGAAGAACCCAGATGTGAAAACAGTTGCTATCCGGAAAAAAACAGATGTCGCGACAAGAACAGTTAAATAAAAATTGTATACTTCGCCGAGCACATTTTCATATTGGGACTTTCAACGAATTTTCGGGAGTTCTCACGTTTCACTGTTCTCCAAGCGCGTGAATTCGTACAAATTTTGCACGATTCGCCCAATAGCACACCCAGACAGCATCTCCTCTTAAGTATTTGACATATCTAATGACTTTCCTGCGAAGACTCTGTTGCTCTGCCAATAATTCCTATTTGTCACGCAGAGAATAAGCTACGTTGATTTCTGATTGGTGGTTATTGTTTAACCTGGACCAGAACAAGCAATAACTACAAATGAGAATTCAATGTAACATATTTCACCACGAAACAAATCGGTAGCGTAGCTTTCAAATTGACCAAAGGAGTCAAGATACAATTCAAAGTAGAAACTTTGCGCAAAAGTGGTTATTAAATTGATGAGTAAAGTATTTCATTATACATGTGGAACACGTTTGGAATGTATGCTGAACATACTTGTGGGTTAAGATAATTAGCATGGAATTGGGGAGGAGGGGGGCAGATTACGAACCATGTCATTTTGTGTTAACTTGTAGACGGCGAACGGGTATTCTACAATAGTCTCATTCGTTTTTACTAATAAATATGAGTGCCTGTGACTGCAAATGATGTGTCAGGTGGATTACAAATTTACATAATAACAAGGCAACAAATAACAATTATTCATGAAAACTAAAGACTAAAATAACATGCATACGGTAAGTATCATTTTGAATCGAGTCTCCGTCTCTTGTATCTATATGTGTATCGTTTCAGCAAAAGTATCGATGCATCGATATATCGACGAATCGTTACACCCCTATTATCAAGGGATAAGTTAGTGTGTGACCCCGTTTTCTGAGTTTTAAAAATTGCACAATTCACATTAAAGGAATGTTAGTCACAATGATTTGTTACTGCAATTAACAATAAAATGAATTAAAAATGAGTCCATGGACCCAATTAGGTAATTATAGGTATATTTAAACTAACTACCTACCCAAGCTAGATGATAATTCTCAACAAAAATAGTATGCTAACACTCCTCTGGGGTGTGAACCTAAATGCAACAACATGACCAGAACAATATTGTGAATAACTCCCAAGAGAGATCAATTTGCAAGTAAAAAAATTCTTTCTCAGTGGTAGTTCACCCTATGGGAGGATGAATTCTCATCATATGGTCTGGGTGTTTTTCCATCCAGAAAGAGCCACCCATGCAACTGGAATAGGTTATGTATTACTGATATTGCAATAGGTGTTGTATGATGTAATAGTTCATATGACTCTGCAAATCTTACTTTACGTCTTAGTAGATTGAGAATGTCGAATTTAAGATACTTCATAAAGAAAGCACCTAATTACTTGAGTAATCTGGTCACTTTCACACACTGCAACTATGATCTTTAAACAAGAAACTTTGGCAACAATACCAGTGGTAAAGATCACAAAGTATGGCAAGCTCTCCTTTAAATTTGAAAATCTCAGAGTCTGGTAAAATGAACTGAACGATCATTGACTTCAAAGAATTCAGCATTCAGATGGTCTGGGCCACTCTGTAAATGTGCTTTACGTCACTCTATTTAGTAGTAAGTGACAATTCAGCTTAAAGGTTACCAATTTCACAGAGTTTCTCTGGCTTAAATCCTGCTTGCATAATGCTTATTTTAATTGCTTACTTTCAATGAGGTCTTTTCTCAACCTTTGAATTTTAACACCCTCTTTGTACATGCTTTTAACAATAACACTCATATTTTCCATCTAAATTTGAAATGTATTCATTACTGCGATGTGTTATATATTTCAATGGGTTTTTTTTAATAAATAAAATTATATTGCAAGTGATATTCTGTTATGCCTTTTAATCTGCTGTTATTGTTGGCATTGTAAAGTTTCCTTGTAAATATGTATCAATGTGTAGCTGTCTGCTTAAATATGAAGCATATGTGTTATGTCATGTTGGTGAAACACTCATGCAGAGCTAGAGTTTTTATGTTACACAGAATCTTGACTTGATTATGCCCTGCCTGTGAAAAACTTTGAGAATGAAAAGGTCATTTATAGCAACATTTCACCACCAGTCTTGTTGGACTCAGTAAATAATTATGCAAATGAATTATTCTATAGCTGCCAGCATTTCATAAGAGTAGTTGTTAATGTATTATGCCATCACATGATTCAGCTGTATAAGTAGGGGTCAGAAACTCAAGACAACAATGTTGACTAGAGAGAAAATTACTGTTACTTATCAAAATTAATGAATAAATGTAACATTTACTTATAGAAATTGATTTTCATCAATTTTAAAATTTCTGAGTATTTGTGATCACTTTAGAAAGGAATGTTTTGTGTTTGTGGCTCTGCAGGGGCATTGTGGCATCATTTGTTGACAAGTACGGTTACTGCTATCTGTTAACACAAAGAAAGGCGAACCATGGCCAAGGTCATTCAAAATACTGTCATAAGGAAAAGCAAACCATTGCCAAGGTCATTCAAAATAATGTCATAAGGAAAGGCAAGCAATGGCCAAGGTAATTCAAAGTACTGTTATAAGGATGTATAAAGAAAGGCAATCTATGACTATGACATTCAAAATACTGTAATGTCATCAGGATGTATAAAGAAATGCAAGCTATGACTATGACCATTTAAAATACTATTATAAGGATGTATAAAGAAAGGCAAAACATGACTATGACCATTCAAAATAATGTCATCAGGATGTATAAAGACAGGCAAGCCATGTCCGTTCAGGATGTATAAGAAAGGAAAACCATTGTCATTCAAAATGCTGTCAAGAGGATGTATAAAAAAGTAAACTATTGCCTTGGCCATTTAGAGTATCGTCATAAGGGTATATAAAGAAAGGCAAACCATATTCTTGATCATTCAAAGTACTGTCATAAGGATGTATAAGAAAGGCAAACTAAGGCCAAGGTCATTCAAAATACTGTCATAAGCATATATAAGAAAGGAAAACCAAGACAATTCAAAATATTGTCATAAGGATGTATAAAAGAAAGGCAAGCCATGGCCAAGGTCATTCAAAATACTGTCAAAGGGATGAATAATGAAAGGTAAACCATGGCAATTCAAAATACTGTCAAAGGGATGCGTAAAGAAAGGCAAACCATGGTTTTAGCAATTCCAAATTCTGTCAAAGGGATGCATAAAGAAAGGCAAACCATGGCAATTGAAAATACTGTCAAAGGGATGCATAAAGAAAGGCAAACCATGGTTTTAGCACTTCAAAATACTGTCAAAAGGATGCATCAAGAAAGGCAAACCATGGCAATTGAAAATATTGTCATAAGGTTGTATAAAGAAAGGAAAACATTGGCCATGGCCATTCAAAATATTGTCATGAGGATGTATAAAGAAAGGTAATGACAATTCAAAATACTGTTAAAAGGATGTATAAGAAAGGCAAACAATAGCTTTGGCCATTCAGCATATTGTCATAAGGATATACTGTATATAGAATTCATCAATCTTCATTTTACTAAAGTGGCCCCGAGTGGCCAAGTGGTCTAAAGCACTCACCATTCCAGATCACTGCCATCTCACCTCTGTCTGCATGGGTTCAAGTCTCAGGCTCAGCTAACTTGGGTATGTGAGAAAGCTTACCAGTAGCTTCTCGTGGGTCAGTGGTTCTTCCCAGGGTTTTCCAGGGTTCTTCCTCCACCAGTTATACTGACCACCATGTATAGCCTATCCTGTACTGAAAAATGGCATTAAACCCTACAACAACAACAATTTTACTGAAGTAAATAAGATTCAGTTGAATGTGTGCTAAAGGCCACATCTTTTAACAGATGACCATGTTGAGATACTTTTATACTGTGGATGGTCAAAACCTGTTAAAGGGCCACCTGTCTTCAGCAATACAAATTTATGTTCTCATAACACAGGCTCCACTGTACAGGTATTAAGTAAATCATCAGATCAAAGGTAACATATGCTCAGAAATATGGTAGACCTCTGAATCCAGTTGGTTAAAATGTTTAGTCTACTTGAATTGTATCTTTCATCTTGCTACAAATTTCCAAGCTCTATTATGATAGAATATACGAAAACTAATATTGGAAAATCTTGGTAATAAATCACATCAGTTAATTTGCAATAACATTTTATTCCTAAAATATAAATGACAGTCAAGAAGGATTTTATTCCCCATCAGAATCAAAGGCTAATAGTGAAGGAAAAAAATAAATTAATCACCTCTCCTAATAGTCCAATACAAGTTTCTGACTGGTTTAATGCCAGCAGGGAATTTAACAGTAAAATTATCATTCTTAAAGCTTTCCATTATATGCTCTGTAGTAAAGTTTGCTAGAACTAATCAGTAGAACAAATAACATAGACTGTGATCTGTTGGCGCTTCATGGGACAGCATATTAGAGTCTATTTTTTGAGGAGTTGGAAATGACTTAAACAAGAGTGTGTATGGTATTTCTTATATATAAGTGATAAAGAATAACAAGAAAATGTGATAGGCATTACACCATTTATTCTCTAGGTAAATAAAATTTCACATGAATGAAGCGAGAATGTTGACAATGGAGCATGGAAATGAAGTGTATACTAAAATCATATTGATAATTGCTGAATACTCAAAGACAGACTTAGTTTGGACAGTCATAGATACTTTTGATTGAGAAAGACAGACATTATGTCAAAAAGGTTTATAAACTGAAAATTGTTAAAAAAAAGTGAAGAGTGCTAAATAACTCGACAAGCTGCCTGTTATAGGTAAATATTTTATATATATGTATCAAAGAATAAATCTGTAAATAAGAGAGATAACTGCATGCAATGTTATATCAGAAAGCAGTGAAAAGACTTAGTTTTAAGGTGGGGAGGTGGTACAGCTGATGCATGTATAGTTACATCTCTGAAACAGTTAAAGGATTTTTCAATAATTATATAATATTATTTAAAATTTTAATAACTCAAGATTTCTGTTGGCAGCAGTAACTGTTGTGCAAAGGAAGCATAAAAATTAGTGAACCAGTCTATCAGAAGATGTTCACATCACTAATTATTGTCAAGACCGAATTAATTAAATTTATGTATATCTGTGAAATTTTCAACCAAATTTTTTTAATATTACCTTTGAGTGCAAAAGTTTTACGCTTTTATGAATGTCACAAAAACAAAAACAAAAGCAAACAATTCAAAAATATTCTCACAAATTGTGTATTTACTTTTGTATAATGCCCACCAAACTGTAAAGGACATCAATCCAGGTCATCCTTCCCATAATGCATCTAATGATCAGGATCATTGCCATCTGCTTACAATTTTTGAAAAAATAAACAGCATGGCACCTGATTTGTTATCAAGGAAGATGATTGTTTTTCACAAGGAAGATTTTATGTTTTTAATAAGTGCAATACATTAGACATCCATAAGAGCTAATCAGGTAGATTTTTAGACACAATGATCTCTACCAATCAGGATTCTCACCTGTTATAGTGGGCATCATCATAGCAACATTATGATGTTACAAAATAGGACAAAAATATGTTAACATCATAAACATACTGTAATAAATAACATTTACGCATGTATATGTGTCTAGAAATCCTTTTCATTAAGCCCATTGGACCACAATTTAATGATTCACTCATGGCAATATGTAACTCATTTACCATTACCATGAATATGCATTTCTGGCAAATTTAGCTGTCCCACTATGTTTATATTGTTTTGTTTGTGAGATTCATGATCTGAATTAATCTGAGATAATTTATTTTATCCTTTATATAACCTGTTTGACAGATAACTCATGAGGTATAAAGACAAAAATTTAATTTCAGGAGATAAATTCCATCAGTTGTGTTATTTCACATAATGCAGAGTGTTATTTCACATAATGCAGAGTGTTATTTCACATAATGTAGAGTACAGTTGTTAATTGATGTTTTAATGGTCACTGAATTTCATAAGGTACAACAATACGAATCATTTAGTCTGTATTACTTCATTTGTATTATCTGTTCTCTTAATAAAGTACACTTATACACCTTCCTTTAAGGCTGGGTAAGCATGGTTTAACTATACAACAGTCATCTTATTATAAACAGGAATATTTTGTGTTGTTGATGTTATTATTTATCTCAGTCTGAAACATTTCTGATATATAACTTTGAGTTTACTAGACCATTAAATAATCCCAGTAGGTAAACAAAGCCAGTAGATCATAAATACTTTATATTTGTTTGTTTGCATCTGTTGGTACAGCTGACCTGGGTTGATCTGGTTAGGCTGTTTCCATTGATGGGAAAATACAAACAATATGTATGTATCTTCACTTGCTGGTGAAGATAGTCAAAAGGATTTCAAACATTATTATCAAAACAAAGTGTAAACAAGCACAGCAGATGTAAATATACAATTTTAGCTCAAATAATATCAGCAAACTAATTTTATCATTCACTTCATACATTACTATTTATAAAATGAAGAATGACAATTTTATACTGTAAATCATAATTGCTTCGTGTTATTAAAATTTTGCAAGACTTAGAAAATGTGACAAAATTTGCACTTCTAATCAATTATAATAAATCATTGACTGAAACATGAAAAATCACATCATAATCCTTCCTGTGAAAACTGTTTATGCAAATTCAGTTTCCTCACTGTACTTTTTTTTAAATTTTACACTCCTGAAAACTGCACAATTTACACTAGTTATTAATTGTAAATCTTTCTGTAAAGTATGTACTCGCATAGATGTTAGGAAAAACTGAAAGCTGCATATACCCATATCAGCCATTGTATGATACTCCAGGAGATCTGGGTCAATGCAGTCTGTTAGGAGTAATCAATACAATAAACAATATAGACCCTGACTAGAAAGTGCAACAGCAGATCAGGGTCTATATTCTCTGCAGATGGATTTTACTTACAAGTGAGTATATACTGTATTTGATGACACAAAATGTGAAAAACAATACCAAGATACCATCATTTGTTAATTTATTTGGTATACATAATGCCATGAAAATTAAATCAATTCGTTATAAACAGGAAAACTTAACTTTCATGTAATCATCCTGTCACACAACAGTGAACAAAGAGGTTTTGTAACATAGATTTGTAAAAATATTTTTTAAACTTTAATTGTAAAAATAAAGATAAATTAGGCACAAAAATACTGTATTAAGAAAAGCAACAAGACATTTCAGTTTGCTTCAAAATAAACTCGATGTAAGCAATAGATGTGGACGGAATGTCTATGCAAAGTTTGGACGGAATGTCTATGCAAAGTTTGGATGGAATGTCAATGAAGGATAGCTTACATAAAATAATTACAGGAACAATTATCAGCATGTTTGTTACATATTGAAAAACAGTCTCTCTACAAATATCAGTGTTTAAGATAACAATTCTTGTTTGACAGCAAAAAAAAACATTATATGCAACTAAATGTGTATCCAGATTTATAGTAAATGCAAAATTATGTCAAATTCGATTTATTTTTTTTTAAAAATGCTGCAGTCTGGTGTCAGTGTTGATGAGAGAAATAACAAGAAGTTTTTCATGTGGAAAGATAATCCCTAATAGTAAACTACAGTAATGTACAAAATGATGTTGTCATGACTATATCGAGATATATGAAAACATACATAATAAAACAGAATGAATTTTGCATTTATGATTGAAATTTTATTTTAGATTTTATTTTGCATCACCGGTACCTTTAAACTCTCTGAAAGAGTGTAACCACAATGGAAAACAGAAAATTGGTTACATTCTGTGTATTCATTTCTTGATACTGTATTCAACGAAAAATTCGTAAAATTAGAACCCATTACAAATGTGAATTAACAATTATAAAAAGTAACAATTATCACAGAGTAAACATAAAGCATGGCACAAAGAATGTATATCAAAATGTAAGCTTTTAAATATCTGTAATGTTGGTAACAATGATTTTTTTCTTCTAATCCTTACAAACTTTTGACTGCACAGAAAAATAAAAGCTGTTCTGCCTACTTTAGGTAGCACAGTGATTCCCTTCAAATCTTAATAAAACTTCTGAGTAGCTGACACAGAACTTATATGCATAAGGTGAAAACCACATAGGTGACTTGATCGCTTGCCCCTGTCCAGCCATAAGATGCAACCAGTCAAAATCTGGTTATCTAATTATCACACCTGGTTGATGACTGTTTTCATCTATGGGTCACAGGAATTTGTGTTATGCAAGAGTTGACTGACAGATCCCACCCCTGGCCATGGGATAAATTAAAAGTAACAATTACTGTTGCTTTAATAATGCATGTTTAGGTTGATGCCCAAGAGTACAATGGCAGTGGTAGACAAAACCTAATTAGAAAATGATCAGAAAATATTGATTATATTCTTGTTGAGGTGAATCATTACAAAGTATGTTGACAATTATACTGCTGTTAATCTGATCATGGTAGACTGGTTGACATTGTTTCAGAAAGAAACAAAAATGGCAAAAGCATAATTTTTTGCGACCCTCAAATATAGTCACTTTTTTATACACAGACCAAAACAACAATAGAAAAAAGAAGTTTTATAAGTGACAAGTCTATTTCAAGGTTTCAGCATCAGTGATAATAGCCTTTCAAAAATCTGACAAATACCTCTGGAAAACAGAGACAATAGCCTTTCAAAGATATGACAAATACCTCTGGAAAGCAGTGACAATAGCCTTTCAAAGATCTGGCAAACACCTTTGGAAAACAGTGACAATAGCCTTTCAAAGATCTGACAAATACCTCTGGAAAACAGTGGAAAGCAATATCAATAATATCTTTTTATAGTTAACCTCATTTTATCTGAAACTTATTTATCCAAATAATTAATTTATCTGAGCAATAATTTGGTATAAACAAGTCTCATTAAAACTGAGATCTGAGAACCAATACAATGCCATGTTCTGTTGATCTTTTGTTTGACCAATCAGATTACAGCTTTCAGTTGTATGAAAGTGAAAATGTCCTTTGGAATATAGATTTACTGATGATATTTCTCCCTAAATAGAAATTAAACACTTTGCTAAAAATAAATGGGCCAGGAATTCCAAAAAGCCAGCAGAACATGAACTTCTGCATGTGCATGTCAGATCCCCGTTATAACACAGATCTCATTCTTAATGAGATTGTGGTATAAACAAAACTCCTTAATCCAAACTTCTGTTTATTAGGATGTTTTTCATACCATAATGGTGTTTGGATAAACATTGTTTTGCTCTGTGTCACATAAAATGTCATGAAGTTGATTTTAATGTCATGATTTCTCTTTTAAGATGCATCTATAAAAAACAATTAAAAGTTCCAGCTCCTATACATTACCAAAATTCTTTTAATCCAAATTCAGAATGACTGCAATGATATCAGCTGAAACTCTTCCAAAATTATTCCAGTAAAAGCATCATCACCTAAATTATTACGGAAAACCTGGCCAAGTGTTCTGTATCAAAAATACCTATAAAACAATTTCCTCTTCATCTTACTTTCAGCTGTCTATATGGCTTTGAAATTGCATCTAGAATATAATATCTCATTCTGGTTATTTTGATATTATTGTGTCTGAGCATTTTTGTACAAAACATGTACTATTAATTTTCCATGTCATCTGTCTCCCAACCCTAAACCCCTGCCCCTGCTCTCAGCTTCTATTGAGCATCAATGAAAATATTTTCATACAAAATTTAATTAAATAATCTGGTTATCATGCCATCTGAGCAAACTGTATGGAAAAGAACTTTCTGAAAGGAACATCCCCAACATCTTCCAAACTGTGGATACCTTTCTAGCCTTGTAGACAGTATTGTTCCCCACAGACGTCTTCAAGAAATGACAAAATTGCTACATGAGTTACATTGCGTAAATTATATTTTATACATGTATTTACACTTTCTGATAGGTTAAATTTAAAGGTCACATGACATGCCTTTGTTCTGACTGGTCAGTTTATAGTCACCTGACATACTCAAAATCTTTACATATATAATTTAATTGGCTGGATGATTTGATAAATTACACAATAGCTAACATATCAACCACGTAAAATAAGGTCAAATGGTATTCATTTATCAAAGAAATTTTAAAAAATCTATCACACCCTTTCATGGAGTTGTCAAGTCACCTTCCTTGTAAATCAGACTTCTGGTTATAAAGATTATATTTTTCACAAATATTTACACTAATGTAAATTACTTGTATGTAAGAAAGGTTTTTAGGTGTAAGTGGTTAGCAACAGCTGTTTCATTAGGCATGCAGTAGAATACAATTTCACACTCTCAAAAAACTTTTTTAATAAGCATGCAATTGCATATGATTTCATGCTTTCAAAAGGTTTGTAATGATAAGAAATTAAAACAGTCCAGAAATAACTGACAGTTACAAATATCAAACTTAAATCAGATACTTATCTTTAAACTTTCCATTGATCATTAGTGGAGTTCACAAAACAATTCAAATACTCTCTGTATTTTTTATTGTTTAAAGATAAGTATCTGATTTAAGTTTATATCTGTAACTGATCAATATTCAAAAGTGGAACAAAATTTTAATAGAAGTTAATTTTCCACATAATATGTTGTACGCTAGATGCAAAAAATGGATAGAAATGCATTGCATTCTGTATTTCCCCTTCATCCCCCTTGAGCCACAATAAGCCTCAGCATCAAACATGTATGAATTAAAGGGAAATATCAGATGGGTAAGTACTTAGATCATTTCCACAATGAACCCAAATTCAAGTCCCTTACAACATGATTTCATCACTACTCCATAGTTAAAGATTGGCTCTGAGAGATGTTTCTGTTTATCAAGGTATATGAAATGAGTCCCCAATATTCATATTATCCTTGGTTCACTGACGTCTATCAGACCTTTCTTTCAAGACTTGGTTTGTATAATTTATTCAGATATATTCAGTATTTTATAATGTTTGTATAAGTAACTGGCAATTACAGAAACATGGTCAAAACCCTGAACCAATGAAAAATAGCAACATTCATCTAGCTCGTAATTGTGCATTAGTTTCCCAACCCAAATGCTCATCCTCAAAAATAAATAACTCACTTACTAGACAGACAGAATTTAACACTCAGTTTTATACACAAACCCACTGGATTTCTATTGTGAAATGCAAGGTATACTCATTACATTGTAACTATAAATTGACACCTGTATAGCAAACAGAGAGGAAATGGCCTATCCTTTGATCCCCATATATATATATATATATATATATATATAAGGAGATGGAGACTCTTCTTTTACTGCGATATTGAAGTTGCCGTCTTTTAAAGCCACATACTAATTGGTTTCTATCATAACTGATTAACAAAGTCAGTCAAGCATCTTTGAAAAGTGAACTCTCTACAAAGCAGTCATATTCGTTCATTGAATTGTCATCACTTTATGGACCTTGTTCTCAACAAATAAGGCAGTGAACCAATAAAAGGCGATCACCTGTCGTAAGATATAATTTTTCTGAAGGTCCTTTATCCCACAAAAACCTACTTGCTTTAGCGGTCAAGGTACCCATATGAACTCTAGACCACTTACCAACCAGCCGAGCTGACCCAGACTGCTTATTCTTGTTGGTATTTATCCCTGATTGCCACACTACAGGCCTATGTTCAAATCCCAAATACATTATACACATACATATACCACTTGAATAAATGGTCCTGACAAGCTAAGCTGGATGATTTCATATACCATACCAAGCAACCTGATAATTCATTAATATCTTGTACACTTTGTTATTTTTGTAACCTAGAATTAAATGTACTTGCTATATATGTATATAAATATATCTCTTGAAGATGACAGTTGCTATGGCACATTAAACAAATGCCTGTCCATCTTTAATGTATTCTTGTTTGAAGACTTTGATGTATAATTTGTAAACATCTATCCACTTGCATGAGGATATCATTGTGGAAAAGATCTCAAGGTCATAAATAGATTTCTATCCAAATCTTACAACTGACAAAAGTATCATTTGTAACATATTTACAAGTCATTTCCAATAACATAATTAGCACATTTCATTTTTGACATGTCCATCATTGCTTTTTAGAATAGAAAAACAAGAAGTATAATAAATTCAATACATATAATTAGCTTCAAAGGTCACATGACACTTTCAGTGGCATGGACTTACTTTTGCAAAAGAACTTGTTAGCTAACTTTAAAGCACTGCCAATTCTCCGTAAGAAAATAGCTGACATTTATGATTATTTTATTTATCATGACATTTCATTTTCAAATAACTGAAAAATAACAGCTGATAAAAACTTGCAAATTTTAACTCTTTGGACACATGTAAGTACAATAGAACATTCAGAATTAGTCACAAAACAAAGGCATAAAAGTAATGCTATATTCCAGACAAATACAATGGTCAAATCCAAATGGACAGATTACATGACTCACCTAAACAATTTTGCTATACATTCACGTACACTAGAACTTCATTTATCCACAATGTGATCATCCAGTTTATTGGTTTATGCTAATCACATTAATCTTAATCAGAAACTTTGAAAAAATAAAAGTTTGGTAAATTTAGCAAGGAAATTATTCTTGTTAAACACGTTTTCACCAAGAACTATATTGTATATTATTTATGATCATTTATTTGAAAAATGTGATGTTACTAACATCTTGTATCAACTGTATTCATGAAAATGTGATGTTACTAGCATCTTGTATCAACTGTATTCATGAAAATGTGATGTCACTACCATCTTGTATCAACTGTATTCATGAAAATGTTATGTCACTACCATCTTGTATCAACTGTATTCATGAAAATGTGATGTTACTAACATCTTGTATCAACTGTATTCATGAAAATGTTACATCACTAGCATATTGTATCAACTGTATTCATGAAAATGGTATGTCACTAACATCTTGGAAAATGTTATATCACTAGCATCTTGTATCAACTGTATTCATGAAAATGTTATGTCACTAGCATCTTGTATCAACTGTATTCATGAAAATGTTATGTCACTAACATCTTGTATCAACTGTATTCATGAACATGGTATGTCACTAACATCCTGTATCAACTGTATTCATGAAAATGTTATGTCATTAGCATTTTGTATCAACTGTATTCATGAACATGGTATGTCACTAACATCTTGAATCAACTGTATTCATGAAAACGTTATGTCACTACCATCTTGTATCAAATGTGTTCATGAAAATATTATGTCACTAACATCTTGTATCAACTGTATTTATAAAAATGTTATTCCCTAACATGTTGTATCAAATGGATTCATGAAAATGTTATGTTAGTAACTTCTTGCATCAACTGTGTTCATGAAAACATTAACGAAGCTAAACTATCATGGTTTATAATCTATCACTCAAGCATGGTGATTTGGTATAACCATGAACTATTCATCCAAAATCCCATTTATCCCAATTATTTTCATGTCCATAAATAGAGTTTGGATAAAGGAAGTTCAAATGTACTTGCTTCTGAGATGGCATCATAATGAAAAAAATGGATTGGCATAAATTTACCTCTACAATCTGAATCTCAGAATCAGGGTTTGATTGTAGGTGTAAGTCCTAAATTGCTATTCATAACCATTGACACTTGGACACCATATGGTGACATTCCTATTCAATATAAAATTTAAAAGGACCATTTTTAAAAAATTTTGTACATGTACAGTAAACTCCATTTATAATGAAACTGGAAGTGACAAAATATTTAGATATTGCATATCACATTGCAACAGCCTTTCTGGTTTGATACATTTTACCTCAAGTATGTTGAAATTTGAGGATAAATACATGATTTTTGGGTTCCTTTGGCTGATTAGTATCTAGGACTCACTACTTTTCATGTGCTGAAAGCCCCTCATGTTGATACCATCTCACATTTCTCAGTAGAGTATGTATGTATGTATGTATATGTATGTATGTATGTATGTATGATCGTATGTATGTATGTATGTATGTATGTATGTATGTATGGTATTTAATGATATATACTACACCACTAGGGCTATGGGATTATGTGAAGCATTTTTACAAAATGACAAGCACCTATAAATCTCTAGAACAATTATCAACAAATAATACTTTCGTAAAAATAACCGGAAATTCAGTTTCCATGATATTGAGATCTAATGTCCATCATTTCATCAAATGAAAAATGAGTGAAAAATGTTAAATTTTAAAGAATTAAGGACTTTTGAAGTTTTTAAATTATAAAGCATTCAATTTAACTACTCCATGTAAAGTTGTAACATGGCAAATGACTGGCTGAATATAAATATTATTACCAATCAAATTGCACCTTTCTTAAAATAGTGTGCAAGATTTTGTAAGATGAAACTGTAATGTAAAAAAGATTCCAGTGCAATTATTTTCTTTTGGGTAGAGAAATTAAAACAAATTCTAGTAAAATATTTTAAACATAATCTAATTTTGACAGTAAATTGTTGAAAAGTTTATACAGCTTGGACCAGTTCTAAAAACATCTGACATAACAGTGGTAAGCATAAAAACAGTTATAGACAATTAATATAAGCCTATAAAAAAATCACAAAGAGAAAGCCTACTATATTCAGTTATGTCTTTTCTGCAAATACAGTCATTCCTTACTATGAGAATCCTCAGGGTATTGCTGTCCCCCTTATAACACTGGCATGGTCATGGATCCCATTATACAGGGCAATTTTGTTTCTGAAATTATTACTGAATTTATATCACCAAATTAGAGATCATAGGTGAGTATAATCCATTATCATAATATAGGTATTGCATAAAACATACCAATTATTACCCATTTCGATTGATGTACTTTAATATAAGGTGACCTTGTCTGTAACACAGCACACCTTTGTAGCTTCTATGGACAGCCATATGGTAAGGAAACCCTGTATTAATAGCTCAAACTCCTAGCTGTCATGGTCCAAAAAATAAAATGGACAAATATTTTCATGATTTAATAACAAATATCATAGCAAAGCTCTACAAAATATTTAACACAGAAAACATATATTCTTTGCTTTTCCCAAAAAAGTGGAAAACAGCGTCGGAAATTGCACAAAAATATGCATGTATAAACAATAGCAAACAAGATAAAATTACTTATTCTGTCAAAAATATCTTTCATACTTTTTCTAGGATTTAAAATGGCTTTGAAGAACATATAATGATCTAATCATATTGTATTTTGATCACACAAAGTGAAAAAAAAATTTTAAAAAATGTGGGGCAATTTACAGCAATAAATCTCAAAGAGATTGTAAAAAATGTGACACTCAACATATCCAAATATTTTTTAAAGGATGACTTTTACTTCAAAAGAGTAAAATTTACTGGAATATTCATTTATATGAATCATAAAATGCATAAACATATTCAATCACTTTTTTAAGTGATTTCTTTACTGACAGATTCTAATCTACCCATGGGTTGCTATGTCTCAGATTATTCTATGGTATGGTGCTTTCTACAACAACAAAAAATAAATTTTTAAACATTTTACTGAGACATAAACATTTTTATACTATATTGACCATTCAAAAACAAAGAAATTAGAACAATTTATTTTATCGGCATCAAACATGGGGAGGTAATTCCATGCTTGTGAAATCTCTAAATATTCAATGATATTTATGGCTCTTGTTATTTCAGCTCAAGAGCAAAATGTATCCTTGGAAAAATAGATTAAAATATACATCAAAAGATGAAATTTCAATTTAAATTACCTCCCTGTCATAATGGTGATCCTATTCATGTAATATACAAATTCCCTCCATTTTACAAGTTCTATTACTTTTGTAATATTACATTGCTTACTGCAAATGTATTTCCTGCCTGTTCTCAAAACTGCTGCAGTCAGATATGGTACAGTTATGATTTCAAATGGTTGAGTTTTTGTTGCTAAACATCAAATTCAAATAATAATTTGAATTTTGTTAAAATGAGGATGACTGCACACAAAAAATGTGTGCCCAAAATGGCCTATTTAGTTATTAGGTTGCTCATTAAACGTTTTCTTCCAAATCTTTCCTATATTATGTGGAACTAAACATTTGGAGCAATTCTTTGCTTGACACATTGGCTAGATTTTCTGATGCCTCAGTTTCCAAACTAAAATATCTTGTGAATCTCTTAAAAGAATAGTCTGACAACTTGATATCACTTATTGTTGCTATGATGTGAAAGATGTTCAGTTGCTGTTGAGTTTCATCAGCTTCATGATCTCACCATGCCAGCAGCTGAGGTGACGCACTTCAGGAACCACACTGAAAATCTGCTGGATTCTACTGCTGGCATCTAGTCCTCTAGCTGAAAAATATAAAACAACAAGGGTAAGTTGTGGTTTAGAAACAGTAGATATTATTGTACCTCTCTCCTAAATACAACCAAGGGGCAGTTGATAAGTAATATGTCCTTCCATAGATCATTGCTCTGCAAACTGGAAGGTACATGGTATGTATGTTTACATTCCAGTATGGACTTAGGTCTGTTCATTTACATTGTATTACGGCAGTATATTAACAGTGAGGGAAAGGAGCTAGTAAGTTGGTAAACTTGTCTGTAATTCTTCTGTCTTGTGTTATTGTAATTTTTGGCCATGATGTCTGCTGAAACAATAAATTAAATTTGTTCTGCTTTAAAAATCGATTTGTGTGCAGTCAAGTTTAGGTAATCAGAATTCTGTTATAAAACCTTTGCATTCCATGTGCATATCCAGGAAGTATGTCTGGTTTCATTAATGATTTTTTTTTCTTCAGCATGTACATATATATGCAACAGTAGGAAAAAAATATCACAACAATCATAAAGATGTTTTATTGACATTGTCAAATATATTCAACAAAGACATGTAAAAAAAATGAATCCTAAGGAAAGGGTGAACAGTAAGTCAAGCAATTGCAAGTCAAGAGAGTTATAGCTTGTATATTATAACATCTGTTACCTGTTCAGTAAGCCTAGAACCTGGGCAAAAGTTTAGTTTCTAATTATTTTGATTAAATGGCAATGTTTTAGTTATTGTAAACCATGTACACAGAGAAATTTTGATAAACATTGTAGCCTTATTTAAAGTTAATTTTGCTAACTGACATTTTGAATGAGAACAGTTAAAAAATAAGTGCTATTAATGGGTTGTGAATTAAAATCTCTTCTGACATGAATTAAATTTCTAGTTTCATTAAAACATTGATGGATTGTTGCAGTAACCAATCCATCTGCACACACACACACACACACACACACACACACACAGTGAACCTGACAGGTGACCTACATGTTTCATGTGCCTGCAAAGCAGCAAGAAGGGGAGCTCGCACTTGTTCCACAGCATCTGGGTTTGTCAAGTCAATGAAATCTGCAACATGATAAAATATATTTTCTGTATTTCCATTTCAAGTTAAATGTACCCTTCTGGCAAGTTAAATTGTCAAAAATTACATTTTAGTGACTATTTTAGCTACAAAGCTTCCTCTATTAACCATGATCCAAAATATATTTAAAGGGAAGTACTACAATTAGACAAAAGCTTCAGCTAAATGGACGACATCTAAAAGGTACAATGAGCAAAATGGTATCCAAAAGGGCTGAAATCTCTATTATACCAAAACTAACAAACTGCATTCACTCACTGCGATAAAGTCCTAATGGTTTATAACTTATTGGCATAAGGTGTCAAAATAAAAGTGTGATGATTGGATACCAATCTGTCTTAATTATTTATCTGAAAGTTTAACACATTACACATTTGAATGAGCAACTAGATATTGTACTAGTGTGTGATGTATTAAGTAGCACAATTATGTCAGATGTGCATGAAATTAACACTGACTATACTGCAGAGATATCTGAGTTCTCATAAATGTTCAGTCCCTTATTTTTCATACACAATCATGTAGATGAATTTGTGTCCTCATAAATGTTGAGTCCATTATTTTTTCATATACAATCATTTACCCAAAAATGATTTAAAAACTTTTGCACATACACTTGGAAGAAAACTAATTTATCAACAAAAAATTACATTAATTATTGTATTTAGTATTGAGGCAATTGAAGTAAAGTACTTTGCCCTGCGACACACCACAGTAAGCAGCTTCAGCTGACCTGATCTGATGGTAGAATTCAAACCAGTACCTTACAGTGATAAGTCCAGCATGCTAACTACTAAACTACCATATATGAGCAAATTCAGGCAAGATTTTATACTAGTGTGTGATGTATTAAGTAGCACAATTATGTCAGATGTTCATGAATTTAATATTGACTATAGTGCTGAGGTATCTGAGTTCTCATAAATGTTGAGTCCCTTATTTTTTCATACACCATCATGTTAATGTATTTGAGTCCTAATAAATACTGAATCCCTTATTTTTCTTGCATGATCATTTACCCAAAAACTTATTTTAAATATGTTACGTGTACACTTAGAAGAACAAAAATTCTGAACAAAAAATTACATTAATTAGCATGTTTAGTACTGAGGCAATTTAAATAAAGTACTAAATTGCCCTGGGATACACCACAGTCGCCATGAGGCAATTTAAATAAAGTACTTTGCCCTGGGATACACCACAGTAGCCAGCTTTGGCTGACCTGATTTGATGGTAGGATTCAAACCAGTGCCTTTCAGTCATGTGTCCAGCATACTAACCAAAAAACCACCATGACTCTTTGAGAGACATTTTATTTCTGGGTGTGGAGTGCAGCCTAAACTTGACTCAGATTATATAATGAAATGCAATAATTACCTGTTGACGTGTGAATGAGAGCACACAACACAGCAGTCTCATAGACATCCATCTGAAGATTGTGAATCTTCTCTGCAATATGAAGCAGGTGCTGGTGAAAAATGGACTGGTTGCTGTGTGAGGTCAGATTCCAGCTAGACTGGTTACTGAATGTTTTTGTCATTGGGTTGAATGAGCTCTGTGCAGAGGCAATCACATGGATCATATAGCTACATGATCCACACAACAGCATTTTATCCCAGGAGCTGAGGCTTGAAAATCCTGAATTAGACAAACAAAAATGATAATTTATAATCCTCTTGTGCATGATACATATAAAGCTTGAAGCAACATGTGCTTTATAGAATCTAGTGCCATGAAACCATGAAAAAGATATCAATGGTTTAAGCAGCCATCATCTCCCACCAAGACATTGATGTTGTATCTGTAGACAAAATATTCCAATTGAATAAATTGTGCAAGGGTTACTGAGTTTTACCAAGATTGGGCACACATGCATATTTTTAAACAATTTGCAGAATTTGATTGTTTCTGCAGATTAATTTTTGAAGAACTGGCATATTTTGATGATTTCTCACAATATGTGGACATGACTGCCATTGGTCTAAACGATATCTGGATTTCTCACAATGTGTAGACATGATTGGTCTAAGCGATATCTGAATTTCTCACAATGTGTAGACATGATTGGTCTAAATGATATCTAATTTTTCTCACAATGTGTAGACATGACTGTTCAAAATGATATCTGGACTTCTCACAGTGTGTAGACATAATTCATCAAAATTATATCTCAACGCCAAATACCTGATATTTTTGGCAATGGAGAAATTTGTTTTATTTAGAAATTTCACAATGAGTTCAAAAAATAAATTTTATCAAAATCTATCACCTTATGCATTATCGCTTCTCAAAATCTAACATCTCTAAAATATTAAATTAAAGATACATCTTTTTGGATCAAACTGCAGATATTACATGTGTAATAAAAATGTGCTATATGGTATTCTGTTATTTGCAAAATATTCCAAGTGCAATAAATACCTGCTATTCTTTTATGTTAAGCACACATAGACGATTCATAAAATAATGGTAGACTATACATTTTTTGTACCAAACAAACCATCCATACAATTAAAAGAGATTGTAATGATCCATTATGAAAGAATTAAATGTTCTTTAAATGTCTTTAAAGAGACTTTTTCATGCCTTTGTTTAGATGGCTACTTCTTCCCCACATTTTGGAATGATATATTTTTCAAAACCTGGTGTGATTGTCCTGGATCAATATCTGGACCATTGGTTTCAAACCCTGTATGCATGGTGAGACCTTGCTAATATTCAACTTACTATTTTAGACAAAGGTATTGTAACAATCAAGATATCCAATTTTCATAAATGACTGTATAAAAAATGGAAATAGAAAGTATGAAATTAATGTAGATTAGTGATGGATAAAATGTGTCTAAATCTGAACTGTTACAAATTATCATTTCAGTGTCTGAATTGATGTGAATTACTCTCACTTCAGACATTTAATTTTCCAATTACATAGTTTAGCAAACACTGGAATGCAGCAACTGATGCAGACAATATGTGTTTTTCAAAAACTTTGACACAGTATATTGACACTGTTTGTAATGAATTCACTGGCAGTCTGCATGCAGGAATAACATGCATTTCAGGGTACAAATGTTTGTATATTATTATTACAAATTATTACGTAGTTTCAGTTTAATTCAGGAATCAATGTGACGTCAGAAACTTTAATGCAGCAGCACATTATCATTGTTGATGCTGGCACTGCCAATAATTGACAATATGATTGTTGATGCTGGCACTGCCAATAATTGACAATATGATTGTTGATGCTGGCACTGCCAATAAATGACAACTACATCTCACCATTGATAAGTAAGACAATAAAAGATATTTGCATGGTTTGGCTTGCCATTTTATGACACATCAACTCAAATAGGTTATTTAGTGTCAAGGAAAAGGAATAAAGTACCTTGCCAAAGGATACACTATGATTGTTGACATGGGCTGATATAAATGTAGGATTCAAACCTGCACCTCTTCAGTCAGGAGTCTGGCATGCCAACCACTGATCCAATGTAGTTCTTGCCTCTTTTATTCACTTCTTACAATTTCAGGATGGTGCACCAGGTCTACTCTACATCTACCAGCTCACATGGCAAGATATTTGTTTAATGAAACTGAATGTATGAAGTAAACATTTGGGGAGATGACACGGGTTTGACAGGAGCCAAAAGTACTTACCTGGAATACTCATAGCAAATTTGACAGACTGTGACACATTTCTGACAATCCTCATCTTCAAGTAGTTTGGCTCTCTGGTCAAATCTTGCCAGTTGGGACTCTGAAAGTGGGAATCAGAAAATATGTTATCATCCAGTTCTTGTGTTCACAATTAGGAAACTGCAATTTCATGCACATCTGTTTAATTGCCTACTAATACATGTAAGAAAAATGGAAAATATAGTCAGCCTGATGTTGTCCATAATAACCTGTGTCAGAGGCAGAAGCATCAACACCATTTTTTTGACAAGACCCATAACTCCAAAACTACTTATAGAAATTTGGTGGAATTTGCTACACTTAACATTTAGCAAGTAAAGACTGCATGTTTTGGGTTTGTTTTCCCTCAAAGTGAATCACACCCAGTGGGGTGAGGTGCAGAAAGGTTAAAGGTCACCCCTCATTCTGGCATATTTTGATATAATTCAATGCACATTTGCAGTAACGCATCTATCTTTGGATTTATCTTCACGATATTGCATAAGCAGACCGTTAACTTTGTTTTAGACCAAAACTGCCCCTTTGTCATGTCCTTGTGATTTTCCCTGCCCGTGGAAACCCAGTCCCAGGTCATAACTTATAAACCATTGCGCATTGAGGTCCCCATCCTATAACTGAATATATATACTTTTTTGGCATGAAAACTTCAAGTCACAGGTTATTTGTGCCACAAACATTGAATTTTGGATCTCTCCCTGCCCCCTACAGACTGAAACTTGAGCCATAACTTAGAAATTATTCAACCCTTAAAATATATATATATATATATATATATATATATATATATATATATATATATATATATATATATATATATATATATATGCAGTTATCATATGTTCCTTGGTTTGTCCTTACCACCCAGGGCCCATCCCTGTGGTCATAAATTCATAAATTGGAAACCATTGAGAGCCCACTCAATAACCACACATACAATTTCAAGATGTAAAAGGCTAAGTCATTAGTCCATGGGTCTCTCACTACCCCCTGAATCAAAACTTACTCCCAGCCCCCCCCCAAGTGTTTGTGTGTGTTTGTGTGTGTGTGTGTGTGTGTGTGTGTGTGTGTGTGTGTACTGGCATTGGTAAGATAAATAATACTTTTGTCAAAAAAATGAAACAAATGTTTGGTGCAGTAAATTAACATTAGAAATGACAAGAAAAAATGTCAACAGTTTAAGTGTTACTTCATAATGACAAAAATGAACTGTTCACATACTCTACCTTGGACATGGAGGCAACATCAGTGCAGCTGGATACCATCTGTGTATAGTTTCTGTACAAGTGTTCCAGGAGAGTTGATTTCTCCTTGGTCATATTGTGGTATCCTTCTAGCAGAGACTGGTTCCAGTATTTCTGTGTAAGTCCTACACTGTAAGATCCCACACGGGCAATCTGGCAGTTGGAACTCCTCAGGTACATCTCTGATCTTCTCTTAGATTCCTGGTAGTCACTTAAGTCAGATGAGGTCTCTCTAAGTGTCTGCATGATGACATCATCATAAAAGTCTTTCCTGCTCTTGCCAGTGTGACTGGCATTGGAGGTGTCAAAGTCTGGTCTGATGTTGCAGTTGTTAGTGCTGTGGACAAAATACTGGTTGATTCGTTTGACAGCATCATAGTTGACACAGGGTGTAAAGCAGGAATTCTGAGTCTCGAGGGAGTCTCTCTCATACTGTCCTCTATCTTGACATGGACTTGACATGGACATATCATGGGAGGGACTCATATGGCCTGGACTCATGTGGGGGGGACTCATTTGGGAAGGATTCATGTTTGGGGGACTCATATGAGAAGGACTCATTTGGGAGGGACTCATGTGTGGTGGACTTGGATGTGAGTGGCTCATGTGTGGGGGACTCATGTGGTTGGGTTTTAGATGTGGGGGGCTCATCTGGTTGGGACTGATGTGATGGGGACTCATCTGGGGTGAATGGCAATGATTTGGAGAGTGTGGCTGTGGAGACATGGTACTACTGGAATAGCCAACATTGACAGAGACATTGCTCATACTCTGAGGACTGTGTGCCACCTGACCAGGCGAATACTGCTCAGGGCTGTAAGGTGAATTCATAGGACTGGAGCAACTGTGGTATGAACCCATCTCTGGGGAGGAGGGGTATGCTTGACAAGAAGGTGATCCAGCCTGGTAAACTCTTCCAGAGGTGCATGATGCTGGAGAGCCTGAGGGCACACAAGGACTTGGGGGATAGTCCTGGTTTGTCATCTGCTCCTGTGCAATATTGTTGTATCCTGCACATGATGGGCTTCCTTCTGGTTGGCCGTGAGGTGGTTGGGTGCTACCATAATGTGTCTGCTGCTGTTGTGGTTGCCTGACTGGGCTGTAGTTGTGGGGGCTGCCAGGGGATGGCATGCTGACAGCAGAGCTCTGTTTAAGTTGGGTGCTGCAGCTCTGCTTTTGAGGAAATGTGGGGTGATTTGCAGAGGAGGATGAGGGCTGAGAGGTCTGGGGTGGAATGTTGGCCATAGACTGTGACCATCTGCTGTGGCATTCATGTGAAACTGGGCATTGTTTATCCTGTTGGCTGATGTAGTGGCCTTCACATCGTACTCTTTTGGTCATGCTCCAGTTTGAGCAACAGCAGTGCTGGTTGGCAGTCTTATTGCTTTGAACATGATTATCATTCTGAAGTAATTTCAGGATCTCATCCATGTCCTCTTCAATGAAATCCTCTGAGGACATTGGCTGCTGATGGGAAGTGGGCACTGATGTCATATTGGTGGTGGCTGTGTTTGGCATGAATTGGCGCTCATTGTAACATGTTGAGGATGTACATGCAGAAGATGGGCATCGAGATTGCCGTCCATTCCAAGTTGATGTATCCATCTGATTTGGTGGACAAGTCCAATTTTCTGTTGTAGTGCTAGGCATAGAATGCAGGGAAGGAAAATTCCCATTGTCGAGTTTGTTTTCATAGTTGCAAATTTGTCTATCCTCCTCAACTTTGATGTGAGGTACTTTATTGACTGGGGATCCTTTTCCCAGCATGTCAGAGCTGATTTGTCTTACTTCATGATGCTCTCTAGGGCTGAAGGATGTAGAAGATGATGTTGAACAGTTAGATGAAGGAATAGACAATCTGTCATTTGAAACTGAGGACTCATCCAGACCACTTTCAGATTTCATTACTGATGAATATGATGCACTTTCTGCACTCTCAGATTTCTTTGGTCGGCCCATTTTAATAGCTGCAAAAAATGATTTATATAATATTTTGAATCCATTGAATTCCATCATCAAATTTTGCTCTTCTTTAGACATACTCAATGCACATCAGATGAATTTAATTAAAAAAAGGTATCTTTCTAAAACTTTGTATTTATCTGTGACTTACAGGTATTCCAGAGTAGAAATATTATTTTTATTATGAATTCTTAGTCATTCACATACACTTGACCCATTCATAATGAGCTTCTATAGATCAATGACGGAGCAATAAAAGAGCTTAATTATGTTATGTGTGACAAATATATTACATATTGACCATTGGACTTAAATTACTGCTTTGCTATAATACTACGCAGAAATCTGCCAAATCAGAGGTGCATTATAAATGGTTTTTCTTGTACAAACACTTCAATCCTAACTATTCAGGACCAGACTGATTCATTCTGAGACACAACTGACTTTTCCATTTCTATATTGCCCTTTGTTATCTTTAAACATAACAAAATTATTCTTCGATCAATATTATTCAGTGCAAAGAATATTCATTTTAAAATATTCTTCACTGAGAAGTATTACTTAATAGTTTTATTATTCTTTGAATATTCTGAGATTTGTCTCCCATATATTTGACATTTTAGATTTGTCTCCCTTTATCTGTCTTTTTATTTGCTTGCCTCATTTCTGAAAAAACATACATTTAAGTTATCCAATTGGTGTCATGAATAATGGTTCATTATAAAATATGCATGATATTAAATAATTTTGTTTACTGCTAATGACTTGTATGAACCTATTTTTATTTAATTCAATGCATTTAGTTATGTCCATTCACAGGTGGCACATCTAATTTTGACTTTGTCTAGTTTGATTATTATTACATTTAATATGTAATCATTGATGGGATCCACAAACAATAATAAAAGTCTTTATAAATCAAAAGATAATTTGTATGCCTGTAATTCTGATCATGTAAAAACCACTGAGCTAGTAAAAAATAAAAAATACAGCAACAACAATAAAAGGGTCCTTGTGAAATACTCTACCTTCTCGAGACATCCCAACCTCCAAACATTTCTTATAACGACAGAATCTGCAGTTGTTTCTATTGCGTGGATTAATCGTGCAGTTTTTCTCACCCTTGCAGACATAACTTTGATTTTCCACAAGGCCTCGTCGGAAGAATTTCTGCAATGATGATGAGCAAAATCTTGAGATTTCATTTTGAATTAAATTATAGATTCACAAAACATATTCACTGAAATATGACAAAAATGTTTGTGCTCACAATTTTATCCAATGTTAAATTTCCAATTTTTAAATTTTAAGGAACAAATAACTGTAGATATTAAAAGACAGTCGTTAAACATTCTAACTAATATTGTACTAAATGTTTTCAATTTCTGTAGAATGCTTGTCTAAGATATTTTGGCTTTCATAAGCTTCTAATTTTGTTGTGGCCAATAATTGCAAACTGGTTAAACATACAGCTGGAATTAAAGAACTATTATCTTTATTACTAAGCATTATTTATTTATATATACAATCATTAATCATCAAATCTGCCACAATATGTTTTATAAAATCTAGAAGAAAAAGATTCCTCCTTATTCTTTTATTTATTTAATTGAATTTTTTTAAAAATATTTTTCTTCATGCAATATAAGAATGCATTGAACAACACAAAAGTCTGACAGCACTATTCTTCATGCAAATCACATTTATTTCCTGTGTCAAATATTATAATGAATCTGAAATATGATAAATTATCATTTTTCATGGAAGTTTGCATAATAAAGACAGCTGTAAATGTCAAGACTGAAATACTGGTCAAATAAAGGAGCACTTTTGGTTTAAATGAAATATGATCCAACTGGAATACAAAGAGCGCAATTCTTGATCCAATATGCTTGTGTTATACCAATGATGTATGTGGTTAAATTGCAGCCAAACGATACTGAACAGAATAGACCCCTATATACCTTTGCACAAAGAACAAGCAGATTTGGATCTATATTTGATATCAAATGAAAAGTATATACCATGATTTACACACTATGTAATGACAGATCTTTGTCTATGTTGCTTTTATTTCAGTGTATCATATACAGGTAAATACAATACAAACTTCAAAGTGTAACTCAAGATTGAATTATTGCCTGCAGAAAACATAAAAGTGTCAGCTTAAATTTTAATCAAATATTTTTATCCTATTGGTGTACCAGTTTAAATTTTCAATATATTTTTATGCTATTGGTGTTCCAGCTTAAATTTCCATTATAATATTTTTATGCTATTGGGGTACCAGCTTAAGTTTTCAATATAATATTTGCATCATATTGATGCACCAGCTTAAATTTTCAGTACAATACTTTTATGTGACTGCTGTAATTTTCAATATCATCTTTGTATCCTATTGGTGTAGCAACTTAAATTTTTAATCTAATATAAGATCAGGATCTATGTTCTATGTTCAACTAGTTAATCCTAACAACATCGACTCTGATCTGCCATTGCATAATGTGCTGGAAGATCAGTTGCATTGATTAATACTGGCAGATCTGGGTCTGTGCAGTTTGCAGCTGGGTTCAACTTATACATGAGTATATATGGTAACACTATATACATTGCCAGCAGATATGAGTGCATATACAACCTATAAGTAGAGTCAAGCTGCAAATAACAAACATCCTGGTCTGCCATAGCATAATGCTCCTGCAGATCAGGGTCTATACTGTTTGTTCTACTTAATACTACTAACAAACTGCACAGATCCAGATCTGCCAGTGAATTATGTGACAGCAGATATGGGTCTTTGCAGTTTGCAGATGGACTTACCTTATGAAAGAGTATATATCATTTACTGTGTTCAGTATGCTGTGCTTTTATTGTAATTAAAATTACTGAATTTATTGTACTAGATTATGGGGAGATTAAATTTCAATACTAATCATGACATAGCAAAATCAAATTAAAACAGGTATCAATATTATCAAATGCTATAGAATACACAACCTTGTGATGTGCATAATAGATAGTAAATCAACACCTATACTCAAATGCAACTGGAAACCATCAGATTCCAGGCAGATTAAATATTTTGTACCAAGATTTGTTTAAGCATCTCCTAGAAGAAATACTAAACTCTGTCCAAACACACTTTTGCATGGTTTTATTTTGGTGATAACATTTTTCATTTTAATCTGATAGAAAAATGAATGATGGCGACATGGTTTGTTCAGGATGACTGCTGCCAACTTTTCAAAAAGCTCCCACCTTAATAGTATGTAAACTTATATCACAGATCTGATAATAAGTTTGCACATGTTGACATTTCTGCAGAAAAACCAAGTCATTAATCCATGCCCAATACCTATCTTGTGCAGAATCAAGTTTTCTTTTCTAATGAATTATATTACTCAAGACAATTAGATTATATGTGAGAATATTACCATAACAACAACTCAAACAACATACTCTTTTGAGTCAGTGACCGGTTAGTGGAATAAAAATTTATTCCAGCAGAAATAGTGCAAATAATAAACAACTTTTCTTCCCTTCATAATGTTTACAAATTGTGATTTGTGTATTTAATTTATGTTACAAATAACAATTCAGATGTGTATCACAGATTAAGATGAGTTACTATAATCAAAGCAAAGTTAAAAATAAATGAGTCAGCTAGGAAATCCCAATGGATGAACAATAACCAAATAATAACAGCAATGCAGATTGATGTGAAGTTGAGTTCTGGGTAATTGGTATAAATTTATTCAATACTAAATAGGTGCTGGATATGGCTTACAAATATAATTTTCTGTAAAAATGTCAAAATGTGCAAAATTGTTAAATAATTAGGGACAAAAGTCTTAACATTCCATTAAGATGAGACCATTTTGAGAAGCTGGCAGTAGTTTTCCATGATCAAACTTTGCCACTGGCATGTTTCTCTCAGACTGCAAATCTCCAAAATACAAGTGCAAAATTGGACAGATTTGCATATTATAAAAGAAAATTTCAAAGTGCACAAAGAACTTAATGGTATGTACTGTCTTTTTTTAGAAGATAGTTTAGGTAGCTAGCAGGCACTAGCCAGTAAATGGAGTTTGTACATTACATGCTTGAAAATAATTTAATCAAAACCAAACATACCCTAACTTACCATCTGTACCCACTTATAAGTCAAGTCAAACTACAAACAACAAAGACCTGATCTGCCATGTCATAATACTCCTATAGATCAGGGTCTATTTTGTTTGTTCTACTGACTACTCCTAGCAGTTTCCACAGACCCAGATCTGCCAGCACATTATGCAATTGCAGATCTGGGTCTGTGCAGTTTGTAATTGGATAAGACTTGTAAGTACATATGGCAACAAGGTGGATTTTATGTTATATAAAAATTAATATTTTAGATCCACCCCTCATATACCACTGCTTGATATTGTTAGCTAAATCAAGCAAAAATAAAATTCATAATATCGACCAAAATCAATATTGTTTACATGTTGCCATAGATACCATTTGATTGTAATAATATCTTCTTTGGTACAAAGGTAGAAAATGGGACATGAAACTGAAACATGACATGTTTTGATTTATTCATGATAATAGGGGCATTGCTTGTTAGAACACGGTAGCGTCTGCTACTTTTTCCACATTAATCTTCGCTTTCTAATCTTGAAAATGATACAAAGATAAGTGAAACACAATACTTGATTTTTAGAGCTTATTATCAATTTTCCTTTCAAATTTAAAAGTGACATAGAGCTACATATAGAAAAACATTTATCATAGCAAAATATCATGGGTGATTAAGACATTTGAGCCTTGTCTTCAATGTCCTCCCACACAGTGGAGAAGGAAGATGATATTCTTGTGTTTTGGGGGAGTACAAACCAAATGAGTTCAAAATCAGCTTTCAATTAGGGAAATAAATCGTTTAAAATATTGATTTAATAATGATATATTACTGAAAACTGAAATATTAAGTTTGTGAATAGATCTTTTTTATGCAACCACAGTTATACACAAGAAACAAATTTAACCTACATGAATTACAACAGTGTTCTAGATTAGCACCTTTTACAACAGTCAGTTCAAATGCTAGCAGAAGTAAATTATGGTTGCAGTTTATACTAGAAAGCCAAACAGCTTACCCCACTATTCAATCCCATGATCACTGTATATGTAGTTTAGTATGGGAATCTTATATTGATTTACACGAGCATGAAGATGAGATAATCAGTCTCTAATTAGTCATCATAATTTATAGAACAGTGATTAAAAAACTCACTTTGCATCCTTCGCATGTGTTAACTCCAAAATGTATCCCATTGGCTATGTCACCACAAACTTTACAAAGCACTTGGCCTTCAGCTGGCTGAACTGTCTCTGGTTTTTCTACAAGAGAAAAAATACATGTGCTTGAATCTCAAGGAATCAGTTTTGTTTAAGTGTTAATAAAGTGAAACATGTATTGTTTGGGCTTATTAGAACATACTTCAAAGCTAATTAAGGATCTGTTTAATCAATGCTGAGTTTAAGAAAAACTATTTTGGACACGTTTTGAATTTTTTAGATACTTCATATGTGAGAAAATTAAATCTGATATAGGCATCATACAAGTTTTTGTCAGCAACCAGTTTTCATCATTGTTCACAAACAGCATACCATATATTTTCATACTTTAATTCATTTGTGCAGTTTCAGACTGTAGTTGATTTTAATGTATATTTTAAGAGCAACAATCAAAATGAACTTGTAAATATGTTTATCACAAAGCAGACCCAAATCATGATGAATACATGTTGTTTCCATTGTTTATTTTAGGGGGAATGTACTGAGTTTGCATTCGAGCTAAATAGGACCAATAAGGGGAAAAAATCATGGACTTTTATTTATTACATGTACACATTATAGGCAGCTAAATAATTCTTGCATTTAAGCTTTAAATGATCTAACAATTGCATTTATTCCATGGATAATGTTGACTTAATGTTATTTGAGTTCCACCTGTACAAGAAATTTAGACAGCTAGATATTAAAACTGCAATGTCATTTCTAGACCAATGTCTCATCCTGAAATGGTTATCACTATTAAGACACTGGGTACAAGATTATAAAAGAAAATGAGCTTTCAAAAGTAAAACAAATCACTCAAATATATTTCAGCACCATAAAGTGGGATGATGATAACTGACAACGCAGGATGAGGACCTTTGCTCCAATTGGGCTATTTTTAAAACAAAAAAAAAACAACATTGTACACAGTTCAGCTGGATGAGGACCTTTACTCCAGTCAGGCTAACTTTTAAAATAACATTGTACACAGCTCAGCTGGATGAGGACCTTCAATGCTCCAATCAGTCTAACTTTTTAAAAAAAACACTGTACACAGTTCAGCTGGATGAGGACCTTTGCTCCAATCACACTCATTTTTTAACATCCTACATAGCAGCTATTTATGATAAAACAATTCAAATAAATGTTTCAAGTAGAAAATGTTTTAAACAGAAGTTTCCTGTTAATAACAAGTAAACTAATTTTAATGTTTAAGCATAAAAAATATACTAAAAGCTGATTTTGAAAAGTGAAATAATGTTGGTATTATTAACAAAACCTGGTATGATATAATTTGATCTCATATTTTCATATCATCTAAACACGGGAAATGGTCTTCTGCACAAAATAATTCCTGGATAAGACTGTATCAACAACCATAGTGGTCCTCATTTTAATTCATCTTAGTATAATATGGCCCCTTTCATAAGGTAGGTTAGGTCCCCTTTTTAATAAGGTAGGTAAGGTCCTGAATTCCATTACACTGCACAATAGTAATAATACATATTATATACACCAGCATAAGACCACCTCACCTATAACATAGTAAACTTTTATGACAAATATGAACAGAGTTATAGTAAGGGATTACTGTGCTGTACTATGTATACTGTATGCTAGTATTAGACAACCTCTCCCTGCAACAAGGTATACTTTGATGGATCCCTTAAATAGTATTATAGTCAGGGATTATTTTATATCAGAGACACATAGAATTATATTGCTTCTAAAAACATGTTTTACACAATACAAGATGTGTATCCTTCAAGCCAATAATAATAAGAATAAATAAATTAATTAATTAAAAAAAAATGAACTAATTATTTACTTTAAATGGGTAGCTAAAATTAACTATATAAAAATCCAGCCACCCACCCACCCAGCATAAGCCCTAACCAAATATGAACAGTAAATTGAATGAAAATGGACAATGTCAGCATTATTACATCTAATGTTATATTTTTAATGCAATATTGAAAAGCCCCAACAGTGCTGAAATAGCATTAACAAGAACATGCTATACATTAACAAACATAAAAGCAATCAAGAAAAAAGAACAATGAACTAAATATAATGCTTGCAAAAAAAATATTTTTTAAAAGAAAAGTTAAAAATATTACTGACTTTATTTACTTCTAGAGGTAGTAAATTAAATATACTGCTCCAGAATATTTCAAACTACACCAACATTGTTCAGTATTTGATTTTGGAGATTGTAATGTCCAGATGAGGTTAGTCATAAAATAATAAGTCTCACAAAGAATGGTCATCCATGGTATACCGTATATGCTTATAAATCTAATCAAATGGCAAACAACAATGATCCTGACCTGCCATAGCATAATGCACCTGCAGATCAGGGTCTGTGTTGTTTGTTCTACTGATTACTCCTAACAAACTGCACAGACCCAGATCTGCTGGCACATTATGCAATGGCAGATCTAGGTCTGTGCAGTTTGCAGTCAGACTCATCTTATAAATGAGTATTTATGGTATTTGAATTTTCTTTATAAGTAACTGAAGGACAAATGCACATGCTTTGTTATTATGGGAAATACTGACATACATATTCTGGCAGTTTTAAAATCGGATAACCCAATTTGTGTGAGAATTTATTATCTCCCTATTGTGCAAGTAATATCATTAACACATTGTTTTCAAAAGTCCTGACAGGGCTTAGAGATTAGAACAGATCCTGATCAATGTTTGTGTGAATGAGAAAATATGTATTCTGTTGAACACAATGATTTGATGACAAGACAGTCATCTGACATTTTTCAACATATAATGTGTAAAAGATAGTAGAGGATAGCTTAAATAAACATACAAACATAATATTATATCAAGCATAAAGCACCTTAGAAACATACACAACTATGTACAAGGCAAACACAAATTGAGAACAATATCTGTATTTTTCATTCAAATTCAAGGACTGTAAGTAATATGGACAAAACTGAGTAATTTATATTTGATTGTGCTTACTTCTTTCAAAAGTCATATACCATTGTTTGATGGTATGTTTTACTTAGTTAAAATGATGTGATAAGAATTTGCTGTCAATATCATACAACAGATAAGATCATGCAAACATGATACATTTGACCATAGCCAGCAATTTGTCTATGTACATACACTAATCAGGTCAAATTGTCAGAAAAGCTACAGTTTTTGTTGTGCAGAAGGCTGGTAATATTGCTAAGATCCCATGCTTTTAATTCTATTTGGACAGTTGCCAGATGTCATTCATTTCCACATTTACTCAGGTAAACAGCAAAAGAAAAGCTTTGTTACTTCACAGAGATCACAGGGTCTTGAACACTCTTGGACATAAAGAGGAATTATGGGTCTGAATGAATAGTCATATACCACATTCATACTTATAAACAGCCAGCTGAGACTACACTTTCTGAGACTAAAAGATTTTAAAACAACTTGTGTGTAATGTCTTTAATAATCTGTGTCCACGTAAGCATTAAATCTGGCAAATTAAGAAACTCAGTTGCAATGCTGTAAACTACTGGTTGGCTATTTCACAAAGCAATTTACTTTTGTTTTGGATTCATAACAGGGTATGTATGGTAGATTGTGAAAAATCAGCTTATGGAAAAGAATCTGCTAACTGATCTTTATTTCTATATGAACCGCAAACCAGTTATTACTTGATGTTTGCTCCAAAGCATGAGTTTAGAAATAATCTTGCCAACAAATTATCAGGTAAATGACTTTTCACTGCTGATCAAAAAGGTATTTTTGATATATTAAAAAAGCTTCAAGGTTTTCGATACGTCATTAAAAAAAACAAAATTTTCCACTATTAAGTTGTACTTTTCAAGAGGTGTATGGGGCAGGTTAAAGACAGGTCCTTTTTGTACCAAGCAATGACTGAATATGATCCAACTTGAAATTTTGAATAGTCATATCGATGAATTCTTTTTTGTTGGAAATGCAGTAGAACCTGTACTTATTTTCAGGCTTTTTATCTCTTAAATCATGCTGATATGACTTGCATGTTTGAAGACTGGGTGTGGAGTTTAAGCATTATTCTGATATAATTTGTAGGTTAGATAATTGGCAGGATGTATTTTCTGTCAAATTTATAAATTTGAATTTTAAGTAATGGAAATAATAAACAAAGTCTTTAAAATTTTACATTGTAGTGTTATGGTATAGAATCAATGTTGCATCTCAAGAGGATTTCTGTTTTTTTGTAATGAATAAACATTATTTGCCTTTCCATTATCAATAATAATTGATCATCTCAATAATAACAATGGCCATTTCCTGCCAGTTCCTGACACACTGTGATAATTCATACAATATTATTTCTCCCATGATAAAACAAGGGGTCAACCTAATACATTTATCAAAATGTTGGGGGGGGAGGTATTTCAGATAAAGATATCCTCAGTACATATTTGCAAATATTTTGCAATGGGGGTGGCTTAACATTAACAGTATATAAATCTGTGTCCTTTTAGTTATTTTAGATTTAATATTTTTTGAAAAGGTACATAATCCAACTCTAAGCAAAATATGTTTCATAAAATGAAAATTGTGTATAGTGAAAAATCAAAGAAAATATGTAACACAAAATCTTCTGAAGTCAGCTTACTTTTTTATAAATTGTTACTTGTCCCCCGAGTCCAGAGACTGAAATGTGTAACTTTTGCTGCTTGTTTAGAACAAAAATATGTTCACAGAGCACAAATTCCCTACCACATTGACCTAAAATTTAATACTTGACAAGTATGATGGACCAGGGTAACATATGCCCCTACCACACTGACCTTAAATAAGTGGTTAGAGTGTCTGCCTCAAATGCAGGAGGTCACAGGTTCACACCCCGGCCAAGTCATACCAAAGACTTATAAAAATGGTACAGTACTAACAGCTGCCTTGTTAGACACTCAGCATTGAAAGGTTAGTGTTTGGATTGGTCAGACTGGTGTCAGGATAATGTGACTGGGTGAGACATCATGCTACATGTCTGCGGCATGATGCCCCAGTGTTAAGACATCACTATAAACTGCTACACTGGAGACATCTGATGGTGATATTACTGAAAATTGTTAAAGTTATGTTAAATATCCAAATCACACATACACACATTGACCTTAGCTGGAGAATTGGATGGACCAGGGTAACACTGTAAGAATTTCCATATTGACCTAAAATGTACTACTTAACTGGACAAGTCAGATGGACCAAGGTAGCACTGTATGCCCCTACCACACTGACCTAAAATGTAATGCATCACTGGAAAAGTAGGATGGAACAGGTTAACATTGTATGCCCCTACCACATTGACCATTAATGTAATGCATAACTGGCCAAATCAGATGGACCAGAGTAACACTCACAGTATTCTCCTACCACATTGACCTAAAATGTAATACTTAACTGGACAAGTCAGTTTGACCAGGATAACACTGTATCACCTTCATGGTGGTGCATTAGAAAATCCACTCATTCTATATTGTCCATCAGTTAAGAGGATGAAAGGATACATTTTATTTTCTGTATTCAAATCCTGGTCAGCCTTAATAATCTGATTCAAGTGGTAGATTCACTGTACAGGAAATTTAGTGGATTTGACTATTTGAAGATATTTATCTGAGATACATGACTAAAGTGTCAAAGAGACAAACAGCAGTTGAAATAATGAATTACAAACTTCTGAGTATAGTATTTATGTGTATAGAGTAATCTCCCTTGAATACTCACCTTTGCGGCACATCCCTGCCATAAGGCACCGTTGATATCGACAATACTGGCAGCGGATGCGTCCTTGTTTAGCAATATCACAGTTGCCACTACACTGGCATGTGAACGTCGGTTCTCCATCTTTTGTACAGCGAATATAAAAGCTCTGCAAGTAAGCAAAAATAAAATAAGCTAAATATATATTTAATAATGTTAAACATTATAATTCTTGTCATGAAAGTCGAAAAATTCACAAATACCATTCAAAAGATAAAGTTATTAAAACACAAAAACAACTGCAAAGCATTGTGTACATTGTAATATGTCAAGTATCATTCTCAGGAACCCAGGATATTCAGTATTGCAGTGTCCTAATATTTTCACAAGTGTATCATGGACAATTGTGCACTATATATGTGTTTTGTCATAGTCTGTATACTGAATAAAAATTTTATATAAATTTCGTTGTTTTAGTTAAATTTACAAAACTTGCACAAATTGAGTGATTTACAGTATTTCTTATAAACAGTGACACTGTCAGCAGCATGTCTAATGCGTTAATCTCTCTTTGCATTGCTGGTCATAGAAACCATAAAAGTGACCCATGATAAAAGTGAGGTAACCTTGCATTGAGACATGTTGTAAGAAGGTTCAATAGTGCATACAAAAATAACAATATGTTGTAAGCATTCAATGGCGTAAAATCATGTTATAAGTGATTCTCATTAATTAACAACCACAATTAAACAAAATTATTTGAGTGCCAATAATAAAATAAAATCTTACCAATTAATGAGATCAATAACCTCATTATAACAATAGTGATAGCATAGTGAAGGACTTTAAAGTGAGGGTCCACTTTACTGGATAATAAAAGCCTAGATGACTGATTGAAAATGACATTTATTTATCTAACAGTCACTCACTTTAAAAAAAATGATTAAAGTGAGTCGTTATCAATCATCCCTTACTTTGTTGATTATAATAATGTGTTACATACATGTATATAACATTACACGAGATCCAAAAGGTGCACTTCATGACATGTAGGAATGACAGGTCCTGATATAGTCATCAATCACCATATAAAGATGATTGACCTAAAATCACAGTAAATTTCAATTTACTGGATTGTAGAAATTGTGTGAATATAATCAGGGTTTGGATTTTTTAAGCTAAAATTGTCATGAATTAGAGCTGTGTTAATAGTATAAATAATCAGTGTATTTATTTTTCAATATTTTATATGATTGATAATCATGTGGAAATTAAATACAGGTTATCACTATGTAGAAAATTTGTTCTCAAGGGTTGGCAATCAACAGTTAAACATTTTAAAAAGTTTCCATGATTCCACTTAAATAATATATTGTTGAATATACAGTATTGGCTATCCATGAACTTTCTGAATGAACAGTATTGTACATTCATTAACTTTCTAAACATATAGTATTGTCCATTCATTAACTTCCTGAATGTACAGTATTGTCCATTCATTAACTTTCTGAATGTACAGTATTGTCTATTCATTAACTTTCTGAATGTACAATATTGTCCATTCATCAACTTTCTGAATGTACAGTATTGCCCATCCATTAACTTTCCTTTTCAGATTGAATTTAATGCAGAACTTGGAAATTATGATGATACCTCATCATAAAATTTCTCAGTTGCTAGTCTTGTATTGTGTGTATGGTCATCAATTTGATGAAACTGCTGATCTTGTATTTTGAGTATTGTCATGGATTCCATGAAACCGCTGATCTTGTATTGTGAGTATATTTAGTCATCAATTTTATTAAAGTGCTAATCTTGTATCCTGGATATGGTCATCATTCCATTAAACTGCTAATCTTGTATTGTGAGTGTGGTCATGGATTCCATTAAACTGTTAATCTTGTATTGTGAGTGTGGTCATGGATTCCATGAAACTGCTAATCTTGTATTGTGAATATGTTCATGGATTCCAATAAACTGTTAATCTTGTATTGTCAGTGTCGTCATGGATTCCATGAAACTGCTAATCTTGTATTGTGAATATGTTCATGGATTCCAATAAACTGTTAATCTTGTATTGTGAGTGTGGTCATGGATTCCATTAAACTGCTGATCTTGTATTGTGGGTATATTCATTATTCCATTAAGCTGCTAATCTTGTATTGTGGATATGATCATTGATTCCATTAAACTGGTTAATTCTTGTTTAATCGTTGCTAATTAATTTTATTGCACTCACATTTTATGTTGGTTGATCAGAACCACTTATAATATAGAATTACATTATAAAGCGCTGGTATCCAATTATGGAGATTTGAATATCGTACTTTGACACAGACTAGTAGGAACATCTCTCAACATAAGATTACCTCACTCATAACATAGGTCACTTCAATGTCCACCATTAATAACATTATCAAGTGAAAGCACTGTACGATATTTGTTATACCTATTGGAGTAATTGTGCTTACATACAAATGATGTCACAGTGTAACCAATATTTTCATCAGTTAAAGCACCCTATTTATTCATTCTTTTTATTAGCAACTAACTGAACTGTATGTACTTGCTTATAACTTGGATCCTAATGCAAACAACAATATTTGATGGCAGGTCAGGATCTATGTTGTTTGTTCTACTGATTACTCCTAACAAACAGTATAGATCCAGATCTGCCAAAGCAATATGCAATGGCAGATCTGGGTCATGGCAATTTGCAGATAGTTTGGCTTTGGTTTTATGGGGTTTTCATGCCATGTTTCAGTACATGATAGGGCTATAGATGATGGCCATTACATTTGGTGGAGGAAGATTACCCAGGAGACCCCAGGTAGAAACACCAATCCACTGGAAGCTACTGGCAAGCTTTCTCACATACTGTACCTACAATGGTTGAGCTAAGACTCAAACTCACATGGACAGAGGTGAGATGTGTGTGACCTGTAAGGGCAAGTGCCATAGACCACACAGCCACCAAGGGTCCCAATTTGCTGTCAGACTAGTTTAAGCAAGTATATACAGTAATTTTCTCTGTAGTCAACGTAGTTGTCTTGTTTTTCTTTTTTACTCACCATTTTATACAACCAAATGACAAGTCATGTGACTATAGTATAGCTGTAAATTGTGCCAATATAATTTAAAACTAAACATTTTTTCTTCAAAAGAATAGCACCGATCCATTTTCCAGAAACATGATTAAGACATCATAAACTTATGCATGCTATCTGACCAAAAATTTGAATCAAAATTCCTTGATGCAATTGGACTCAAACTATAAGCGAGTATATATGGTGTTGACAACACTCCTTTTAAACTCTACCAGTCTTTCTTATCTTTTATCCTTTGTGCATCCACATGAATTAAAAAATAAAATAAAATTGTGCATGAACCTTCTATCAGTTTAATCATTGTTTATTTAATTGACAAGTTACAGAACAATTCATGAAACCCAGGGTAAGCTCCATAGTGACAAATCCAAACAGGAAATACAAGGTATCTAATTGGTCAACAACATGCAACTTTCTGAAAGGCATGCCTGATAAAGTGTTCCATAAATCAACCATGTAGCAAGCTTGAAATAACTCCAGTAACAAGGTGAACTGTTCCTTTTGTTTAGTGAATTAATAACTTCTCAATATCTCAATTTTCATTTGTCTCCGAATTATAAAAAAAAATTGACTAATTAGTGTTTAATTGCTGTATTGAATAAAATAACAGGCTTGAGAAATGTTTTTCTTTTGTTGGTTTTAAAAAGACTTTTGACACATTACTGGCTATATCATGCAAAGGATATGGGAGGTAAGTGCCTTTCCCAAGGACACACAGAGGTAGCCTACCTGGGCTGGCCAAGAGAGGTACTGAACCCACAACATTTGGATTATGAATCTTATGCTCTACCAACTGGGATACAATGGCCCCCAAAAAGGCTTGATTAGTAACGGCATTTTTAAGTTGAACGAATTATTATATGTGAATTTCACAAGTGAAAAGTATAGAGGCTTTCAAATTACAAATATAACATTTCTGTTTAGCTTCCAAGCCAGTTTATAACTTTTATAATGTATTATGTTGATTTTAAAACCTCAGTCTATATGTACCTGTTTTGAAAGATTTGATCAAGAAAGTACAGAATGATTGTTTAAGTTTCCCAAAATAGCTGTGTCAGTAACAACCAGCTGCAAATATATACAGGAAATTCATTGTGCCTTAGACAAGTTATTTTAATCTACAATTTTAGAATTGATATAAAAGCATGTTCAAAGATCGCTCACAAATGAAATATTAAACAACACATGACTAAACAAAACTGAACAGAGCTGTCAAGAACAGTGTTTCCAATAGAAACATCAAACTTGATTATTCTAAACAGTGGAGTTTAGATATTTCATAAAATATATTTTATTATATGCTGTTAATATATTGCATAAAGTGCTTCACAACAAAAACATAATACCCATTTGGATGGCACATAAAGGAGAGTTTATCATATGAAGCAATTTCAATAGTCTCATCTATATACAGCACTATTTCAGTACTATTGCAATCCATGTTGAATGGAGATGGAATTTCTATTGAACTTGGCAATCAATGTCTTATCTCAAAATCAAGCAAAACTTACGGTAACACAAAACCTCTTTTCACCCTAGTTTTTACACAAATATAGTATACAATATATTATATTCACTCTTTGCTGATTCAGATGTAGCATAATAATTCATAAAGAAAAATTATTTTGGATCAATAATATCTTCAAAATGTCTATTGTCTGTTTTCTTTTGCAATAAGAAATGAACCTGTTAATTAGATCAATTTGATTTTTCGAATGACAAAATATGAGTAGATATCAAAATTAGGTAGAAATGTGTCCACAGAATACTGTTGACCCAACACAAAATCTGAAACTGATGTCAACACAAACTGTAATCTAGGTCTTGGATGGATGGATTGATGGATGGATGGACAAACAAGAGTTACACTGTTATGGTGGGTTTCATTTCATGCTGAATCTTGATTGGTTACACAAATATAGTAAAAAGATAAAGTGAACATGTGTGTGTGTTGTACACATATGCTGCTAATTTCATCACATTTCTCAATGAGTTTTGAAATCGTGTAAAACTGGAAAATTTAACTGGACATTAATTTAATATAAATATGAATATTTAAAATCCATAACCCATAGAAATATATCATTACCATTTTGAGACATGTGATGAAGGGCACATGCACAAAAATATATCCCCATCAAAATAGTCATATAGACACAGTTTACAATTGACTTTCAGGATCAGATGAGCACTAGGCCAGCAACTGTCCTTTAAAAAGTAATTAGTTCACTCTGAAAACTAATGACAGTGGGCAGTCAAGCAAGGAAAAATTTAGAACACTTCTCATCAAGCATGGAACAATTTTAAACACTTCACATCAAGCAAGGAACAAGTTTGAACACCTCTCAGATGCACTCATTATTAAGATGAGTCTCTAAAACAATGTCCATAATAAATTATTTTTCTGCATTTAATGTTGCCACAAATAATAATAAAATAAAATAATGCCTTGCTATATTACATTGAGATGAAACTTGATGTTAGGATAATTCTGCAAAATCATATAATATCTGCAATATTTTTGCACATTTTATTATTTTTGTAGGTGTGCAAATAATTATTGGTAAAAATATTGACATTAATATATTTTTATTACTTAGAATTTGCAGCTTTATTACTAAAGTTATTTGTGCAATGAATTAAAAAAACAACAACATCATAATAATATTAATTTATGGAGTAATGGTTGCTCCAAAGATTGAAAGGTTTGAAACATTACAGACTATAAAGCACTTATAAATTAATAAGAATACCTTAAGGTAAAGTTATAAAATTTTAGATATCAATGCATCGCATTTATGTATCATTTAGTGTAATACATATTTAGTGTTTGAACTTTGTCTCTCAAATTACCTACTTCAATTTTAGTGGGCAGTAGAAATCTGAAAAAATTCTGCTCTATTTTTGTAAGCTCTTAACCAACATTGATGTAACAAATGCAATCAGACAAAAGACAAATTCACAGTCCTTTGTTTTCTTCACTTTTTCCTCAAAAATTTCACAGAATCAGTATTTTCAGTTTATTGATAATATTTTCATGAATTATTAATTACAAATATATATATATATATATATATATATATATATATATATATATATATATATATATATATATATACCATATCGCACGGGTAGAAAATTCTTGAAAATACATGTTGTCCCTGGGTAACCAGCTTCAAAAATCTGATTGCCAAGGAGATATTTCTGGTTGCATGATAAATTATTGCAATTTATAGCCTCTAAGATTGTTGCAATCAAAATTATTCGGCAACTTTATATATATATATATAGATATATATATATAGATATATTAATTAATTGTCCTAATTGTACACATTATACTTGTAACTCACCATCAGATCTTTAATAAAAAATGTCTATCTAGCATACACACATATTTAATCTGTTTGAGAACAGTAAATAAAATTTAATCAAACAATTTCTTTGTTCATGGTATCCTTTTGTCTGTGTACTTTCCAGTAATTAGCTATCCCCAGCCTGAAAATTATTTGTATATTATGTTTATTTGAGTTTACTACATTATAGTTCACATTGTCATTAATCTGACACTATTAATCCCTTTTCTAAATAGTCAGAGAACTGTAAGCTTTCCACACCGGACTTTTGTTAAGCCATTATCCCACAATCCAATTAAGTTTAAAACCAAATTTGTTATTGGTTTTATTATTTAAACTTAACATAATTCTTTAGCTTCAGTTAGCCAACAAAAGCAACTGTTACATGCTCCACATCAAGGATCCACTTCTTCAAGGGACCAATATCAAAGTGTAGTACTAGATCATTGGTATTCAGTGTGAAAAGCCAAAGGTGAAAGAAAACTATGCCGTATCATGTTGTGTTGACAAAAGACAAACAGTCTTGCTTCTTTAGGGGTTCACCTTTAGGAGTTGGTATTATGCACTGTTTCTACTTTTAATCAGACAATGAGTAACAAGCCTATGTGGCTTAGTGTGGTATCTTGCCAAAAGCAACATCCAAATAACTATGCAATTATATAGTGATAATTTGAGCACCATGTTATAGGTAACCACAAGGATAATATGTGTATAAGGATCAATAGTTTGTTGCTGGAAAATATAAAAAATTCCACAATAATTCCAAAAATTATATTTTCAATAATTTTTTCAGGTGGCCTGACCAGGCTTAAACATTGTTAAAGAAGGTCATGTTACATCAATTTTTAGATGCCCCATGTTCCCAGGCCATGGATTTTTCTACCCGTTTATCATATACTTTATCATTAAACACATTTTTACAAATTCAATATCTACACTTGGACTAAATTTATGAAAAATCTATGCTTGTGAGAACTTTATGATAGTTTATATATCTTTTTCTAATGTCAATAAATTTTCTCCCATATCATTATCAAGAAAAGGCAAACTTTCTGCTCTTAAATCTGGATTCTTAAGGTTGAATGCTCACTTTACAAATTGGATGGCTGGGGTTGAACCCAGTCAAGATGCTTGTGAATTTCTTCCTATCTGGTTCAGGTGTATTGTAATCCATAAGATTTACTCTTTTGATTGGGAGACAGGGGCATCATTCCTGGATATTCCTGACTAATCAGGGATACATGAAATAAATCTAGGAAGAAGAGTAGTATTTCATCAGTGTTTCTATAATTCATTGGAAGATATCTGTTTGATCAAACTGTGCACACTCTGGCTATACATCCAATCCCTGACACAAGATAACTTTTGCAGTTTAAGAAATAATCAAAACAGTTTTAAAAAAAAAAAGGTCTTCATCTTGTCAGGGTCTTCAGTTATTAGTTAAAAATAAAATAAAACTTGTCTTTGTGAACACCATTACATAAAGGACAACTGCTCATTTATGAAGAACATGAATGGATTTCCGTCTTCATCTCTGTTAAATACAGGACTCCCTCATGATAATGCTGCCAACGGAAACCACAGAACATAATGAGATGGCCTTATAATGATGTACATATAATTTTACGACCACTGGATGAAATGAGATCCATGTTAAAATGAAGGATCTTATAATAAGGGTGTGCTGTATTTAACCTTCATATAAAGGACATCTGTCCATGTAGGAACAATTTTGTGGTCAACTACCTGTCCTTTATAGACATGTTTCACTGCTCCGGTGGCCTAAGTGGTTAGAGCATCCACCTTGGATGCAGGAGTTAATGAGTTCCAACCCCGGCAAAGTCATACCAAAGATTTATAAAAATGGTACTAGCAGCTGCCTCGCTAGGCATTCAGCATTAAGAGGTTAGTGCTAGGACTGGTCGGTCTGGTGTCAGGATAATGTGAATGGGTGGGATATGATCCTACATGTCTGCAGCATGATGCACTAGTGCTAGACATCACTATAAACTGCCATACTGCAGACATTGTAGCGATATGACTGAAAAATTTTTAAGGCAATGTTAAAAATCTAAATCAGACGCACACATACAGACATGTTTCAGTGATGTAGATAGAAATAAATTATATTTCATCTTTTGATTATGTTTATGCAAGAGAAAGTGGAAAAGTTAACATGTGATCTCTTTATTCAGTTCTCTATTATCTTCGTTTTCCATTCTATTGTGTATATAACATGATCATGAACTAATCTGTCATGTAGAAGAAAATTAACGTTAAAAGATTTACTACTGCCATTTATTTAATTGAATACACTCCTTAACTGTCATAGTTATTTGCACTATGGATGTCCTAGTTATTTACACTATGGGTTAAGCAATTAAACATACTGGTTGAATCATTATTGAATTAAAAAGCTTTTCTACTGGTAACATTGCTTGCAATGTACATGACAACTGCACCTACAACAGACTGTTGCAAGAACATGATCCTATAATATGTAGTACTCCAGTCAAATTGAAAAGATGGACCCTCGACATTCTTTCACCATGGGGGGAAAACTTTTACACAAAAAAATACAAAAAACCAAACAAACCAAAAACAGTCTGAAGTGTTAACAATTTTCCCATCAGTACAATAACAATAAGATATTGAACTTGGTCTTCATATGAGACTGATCAAATGGTGTTTATTCTCTTCTTTATGTTCTGTTTTGCTATGTCTTTTAACATCAAGTTAGGACCTGAAGTTCACAGTAAAGTATATAACTTGGCAATGTCTAGGTGCATTGGGGCATGAATCTAAAGATCTAAATTTCGGCAATGAACTGACTGCACAGGTCCTGTATGTATTGAAACAGCACATACCTGCACATGATGAAATGAGCAGCTAAACCTCTCTGGACAACACAGCTATGCAAACGTATATTCTTGTCTTGATTTATACCGATTGACATCCACATGCATGCATCCTCAGTAGTCCATAGTGAAGATTTGTTTTGATCAGGAAATTTATCTTTAATTCATTTTACTATTATCTGAGGGCTTTTAGAGTACCGTATTAACTGCACATAAATCAGGTCCAACTGCAAACAACATAGACCCAGATCTGCAACCGCTTAATAAGCCTACAGATCAGTGTCTAATTTGTTCTATATGATTAGTGCTAACAGACTGCATAGCACCAGATCTGCTGGTGCATTATGAGATGGCAGAGCTTGCAGTTGGTATTTCACTGTTACAAACCACAAAATTCAAGACAAACCAAGATTGCCATTTTTGAAGAAGTATGCCCATAAATGCAAGAATCAACAAAAATATATTTTTTCCAAACAAAATCCACAAAAATTAAACCCTCAATCATAAAATAAAATTGTTACAAAAATTTAAAACTTAAAACAACTGCATGAGCAAATAGTATACTTGTTAGCTAGAGTTGCCATATGTCTTCTTTTTTCTGCACATGTCCTCATTCTAGGTTCTTAAATCTCCATCTCAGATACTGACACCGATACACCCACTCTCTGGGGTGTCCTTTTTTTTTGGTAAGTTCAAAAATATGGTAACCCTAGGTAAGCTTTGAACTGAGTCATTGTCAAGTTCAAACATATGGTAACCCTAGGTAAGCTTTGAACTGAGTCATTGTCAAAGTTCAAAAATATGGTAACCCTAGGTAAGCTTTGAACTGAGTCATTGTCAAAGTTTAATACAGGTAGTTGTTGTTGTCGTTATAGGGTTTAACACCATTTTTCAGCACAAAATAGGCTATACATGGCAGCCAGTATAAATAGTGGAGGAAGAATCGGGGAAAACCCTGGAAAGAACCACCAATCCATGATAAGCTACTGGCAAGCTTTCACACATACCCACATTGGCCGAGACTCAAACCCACACAGACAGAGGTGAGATGGCAGTGATACGTAACAGTGTGCACTTTAGACCACTCGGCCACTCGGGGCCTCCTAATAATACAGGTAGTTTAGTGTGCAGTGATAAGGATGCTACTATTTTAGAATCATTTCAGTTTTTCAAATATGACTAGTTTGGTTGATGTTATCAATATAATGAGCAACTTGGCCTTCTCATTATCTTTTGAAGTAGTGGCTCAGAATTAAAAGTATAAGGATAACTTACGAGAAAAATATGACAAAAAAATTTTACAATTTTGCAAAAGTAGACCATGCAGCTGGAAAAGTAGATAGTATATGGCTGGAATCTGGCTCATAATAGGAAAGCTTGTAACTGATGTTAGTAGAGACTCAGCTGGAAAACGGTTGATAATGAGAAGGCCGGTAACTGATGCTTATACTTTCCCAGATCATATCTGGCCAAAAATTTACTTTCCTCACTAAATTCATAAGGAGATTTTGCTCCCTACAGTTGTGTGATTGACACAGATTGAACATTTGACAAACATTTTTATTACAAATGTATCTATATAACATAAAACAAAAAAGATTAAGACAGGCTGAATGCTGTTAATTCTAGCAAGGGATTAAGACAGGCTAAACCATGTCAATTTGAGCAAGAAATTAACACATGCCTTTTCATTTAGATTATATCATTTAATCAATGTGATATGAAGGCTTATCTTACTTGTAACTTTCATGCAAGCCTTTATACATCATAGATTCATTAAGATGAATTGATGTTCCAATGAACACCATAAAGATGTAGCCTTCATTAATATTTCATTCACCTCCACTTTTTGTGGTATTAATTTTTCTTTTTATTCTGCTTTTGTGACAAAGTTCTCAGATATGACTTTAAAATGTTTCAAGATATAACTTGTAGGGATTAAAATGTTATTCTTTTTGAGCTTGGGTATTAAGTTCCTGTATGATAAATTTGAATGCATTTAATGCAACTTGAAATCAATATGCAACCCTGTAACTTTGAATTTGAAAACACATACTTGTAGTATAAATCAATCTTGACATAGTGCTGTATGCTTATGAAGAAATAAATTTTGCATTAGGATATGACAAGTAAGTTGCTGTTGTTCTTGGCTAATTTTTAAAGGCACATTTAACCTTTTAAGACATTATTGGCAATAGCATGTTAAGAAATGGGAGCTATATTTCCCAAGGACACACAGAGGCAGCCTACACAGGCTGGCCTGGAGAAGGTTTTGAGCCCACAACCTCAGGATTAGGACTTGGATACTTTACCAATTAACTGCTGTGGCTCACAATAAAACAAGTAAGAGTGAAAGTATTTACATACATAACAAGAGTGACTGGTATTTATTCATATTAACAAAACTGACTGGTACTTACTCATATAACAAGAGTGACTGGTATTTATTCATATAACAAAACTGACTGGTACTTACTCAGATAACAAGAGTGACTGGTACGGTGTATTTACTCATATAACAAGAGTGACTGGTATTTACCCATATAAAGAATGACTGATATTTACTCATATAACAAGAGTGACTGGTATTTACCCACATAACAAGAGTGACTGGTGTTTACCCATATAACAAGAGTGACTGGTATTTACCCATATAAAGAATGACTGGTATTTACCCACATAACAAGAGTGACTGGTATTTACCCACATAACAAGAGTGACTGGTATTTACCCATATAATATGGGTAAAGAATATGGTCACTCTGGGATTGCCTCTTTCAGGGATTTATACATCAGTGATCAAATTGTTATAAAGCTATGAAACAAAGGCTCAGAGAACATGCTTTGTGCATGACACTAATGAATAACCCTTTCAATTTCTATGCTTGTGATTTTTGACATGTTTACAGTCATAAATAATATAAAAAATCTAGAGGAATGCAAGACAACAATGTATTCAAAGTTGTGAAACAATTCAAATTGACTGAGTGGAATAATTTCTTTTGTTTTATCTGACTGTGGTAACATAAACAAACTATCTGGAAATTTAAAACTGAAATGATCTATGTCATCATGTGTCATATTTGACCCAGACATGTATATGATGATACTCCGGGAAATTCATTTCAGACCTTGAAAGGTCTCACTTTCTAACAGTAATTTATATATTTGTTTCAAATCAGAATTTACTATAACTACATGAAGTAATTTTTATTATACGAATAAGTACATTTTAAACCCCCAACCTTAGTAAACCAAAATACTTAGAAACAAAAATATTTTTGACTGCTAATTTTCCCTTCATTCAATAAAATTAACTCTTAATAAACAAGAAAAGAAATAAGAAAAACAAAATATTATAATTGGGTTACATGGGTTATTGGTCTTGAAAAGCTTCTAATTTAATGATAATTTTATTTAATTTAAACATTAACATCACTGGAACCACATTCAGTCAAACCCATCTTAAACACCAATCTCTGGGAAATAAGAAACCTGCCATCCCAAGACAAGTAGCTGTTTATATCAGCTGGCTTAAGGCATGTTAAAAAAGTTGCTCCTTTAGGCATGTGATTGCATAATAGATGTGGCTTGTAAGCAGTTTTCACTGTACAGTATGTTCGATACTGAGTTAGCATAATATGTTATGAAAGATGCACTTTTCTGGTAACATCTGGAAAACAGTAATAAAATTTATAATTCTGTAATCTAAATGTAACTTTGAAATATATTACAAAATTTTCAGAATTACTTTCTTTGTATAGTATTTTAACACAAAACTAGTTACGTGTATGTCAGTCACTTTTGCATTAGAAGGTAAGCAGACATGTAACATACTTCATTATTGATTTTGTTATTTCACTGTTAAGTGTTTTTATTTCTAATTGGGTAGCAAGTTTCATTTTTGGGAAGTTTGTCATTACAGTTAAAAGTATTATTGTTGCTAATTTTGTCACCAGGGCTGAGGGGGGGGGGGGCAATATCCCAGGGGCCCGGGCTTAACAACACTTTTTAATTTTATAAAAGAAAAATTTTTTTGAACAAAAACTAGGAGAGGCCTGGGTGTTTCTTACCCCAGGGCCTGTGATTGCTCTCTACAACCCTGTTTGTCCCAATATTTATTAGAGAACCTGCTTTCATGCAGGTCAGTGAGATTACCACAGCATTTGTTGTTGTTTTTGTTGTGAATATTTCTCTATTTTCATCAGAACACCTGTATTAATTCAGGTTAATGAGAACCTAGAGTTGTTGTTTTTACTATTAATGTTCTCCCAATGTTTTTCAGAGTACCTGCATCCTTGCAGGTCAGCAAGAATCAAGGGTTGTTGTTGTTGTTGTTGTTGTTGTTGTTTAAATTTGTTCCATATGCTTATGCAGGTCAGTGAGAACCTAGAAGTATTGTTGGTAATTTTCTCTCTACGCTTTATCCTACATGATTATCAAGGTACCTGCAGGCATGCAGGTCAAAGAGAACTGATGGTTGTTGTTGTTAGTGTTTGTTCACCCTATGCTTTTTGGAGTCCAGTACTGCATGAAGGTCTTTGGCAACATAGAATTGTTATTATTTTCTTTTTATATTGGATCAGTGACTTACTTCCTTCATATTTAAATGTTAATTCTTTACTGTATCTGCTAATTGTTACATCCTAAGTGAGTGATACCATGGATAAAATGTCTACAGTGTTGGCCACTGAGACTGTTGTGGAAAGGTGGAAATCATGACTGATCCATTTTATTTATATTATACACCACCTTTTTAAGGTGTTTCATGAATGGGCATTGACATGAATTTGTCCAGGGGAGCAAAGCCAAAACTGAAGGGATATATTTATATACTGCACAATGGATTTTTAAAATCCCCTTCTCTCCCCCTTTGCAGATGCCCATGATTTCATGCATGCCTATGCCTGTACTAATCATGCTGGTTTCAGTCTAGACGAATGAAATGAAATGTTCATTTTGAACATGTTGTACTCTCAGAAACAAATTTCTAAAAATCTTGTTTGAGAATGCTGGAGATTCTCCACAATGTCAACCACCAATGGTCCGTTTTGGCATGAATAAAATTTCAACTGTAAACATACCTCCTTAAAAATAAAAAATAATTTAAGGCAGGACATAAATGGAGTCATTTCTGATATCAAGTTAGATATTGCTAAATAATACTTGTTGTAAGGGAATGAAACATTGATTGCCGGTAGTTGTGAAAACATGTGGTCCAGTCCCATAGCAATACTATACATAAAGGCAACAGAATTGTTGAAATTAAATGAAATCAGGTCCATCAATGTCAATGCCAAAGAGTCCATGCCAAAAAGTCCATAATTTATCTTTAAATATTTGAAGTGCTGCGAGGTGATCACTGACCACACAGATTTTGCCACAAAAAAATCCTTTCACTTAGACTTTAATGTAAAAGACTTTTACCATTGAGCTTGATCTTTTGTGAGGATGGATACATTTATGTGTGTGTGTGTGTGTGTGTGTGTGATTTTGGATTTTTAACGTAGCTTTAACAATTTTTCAGTTATATCACTACGATGTCTGCAATGTGGCAGTTTATAGTGATGTCTAGCACTGGGGCATCATGCCGCAGACATGTAACATGATATCGCACCCAGTCACATTATCCTGACACCAGGCCAACCAGTCCTAACACTAACCTCTTAATGCTGAGCGCCAAGCGAGGCAGCTGTTAGTACCATTTTTGTAAGTCTTCGGTATGACTCGGCCGGGGATCGAACCCACGACCTCCTGCATCCGGGGCGGACACTCTAACCAATAGGCCACCGGAGCGGTCTTGTTTATGTGAGGATGGATACATTTATGTGAGGATGGATACATTTATGTATATATTGACAAACAGACAGGAATGCACAAGGACTCCAAAATTATCACTTCATCTAGCTTCCACCTAGGCAGGCTTAACAAAAATGTAGTTAAGGGGAAAAAAATCTGCAGTTAAAGGAAATCAATATGGAAATCTGTAAAGTAGAATGAAAAATCAGGGTACATGTATGTTATCATTATTATGGTATTTTTTCTGTAATTCATCCCTCCAGCTTGCAATATTGTATATACTCTCTTACAAGTCGAGTCAAACTGCAAAGAACAAAGATCCTGATCTGCTGAGGCATAATGCACCTGCAGATCAGGGTCTATGTAGTTTGCAGTTGTACTCATCATGTAAGTGAGTATAGATGGTACTTTCAAATGACAGAGGCAGAGAAAATGAAACAATTACGTAGTTTATGCCATAATTTGGAAGATATGATCTATTTGTCAACATAAATTTCAATCTTGACAAAATCCACACTTTTATATTATCCATCTTACATCCAAAACTATAATGAAAGAAGAAGCTAGCCATCACCTGCATGTCAAGCCTGGCCTCAAGCTTCAATAATGGGGGCTGAGTGAAATCAGAAGTTATATGTATATTCCAAAATTTAAAGTGACTGAGATATAATGCATATAAAAGGAAAGTTAAAAAGTTAATCACAGAGGATAAATCACTGCGTCAAACTTCCACCAAGATGGGCAAAAAAACCCCTGAAAAATGTAGAAGAATCTATATATATAATATTATTCGCTACAACATAAGCAAAACTGGAGATCTTGTGTTCCTCACAGGAGTGCTGGAGTTTGATCAACAATGCTGAAAACTCCAACAAATGTTGGAGATAAAACATGTATGTTGACCGCTTTATCAATGTTAAGTAAATATTCTTAGATCTTTAAAGATGTTAGTGAATCTCATCGGAACAAATAGTCATGTCACCAGTCTGTTGTATCGTCTGTCACCAGTCCATTGTATTAGCTTCCATTCATTATTTTAACTGATACAGGCAGACAATAGTAGGATCCCAAAACCTCCTGGTGCAGAATTAGGGAACAATATCACAGACAATATTATGAACATGAAAATGACTTATTTCAATTGGACAAGCATATAAGAAGTAATTTCAATAAAATGATGTTTTAAGTTTACACAAAAGATCACAAGAGTTTGAATTTATTCTGCATTATTTTGTTCAGTCAAGACCCCAGCGATCTTATAAAAAATTAAAATCTATCTACTGTTTGTTCTAGATAGTAATAATTTCCATTAAGCAGATCAGTAGCAGAATTTCATTAAAAAATGAATCAGATCCATTAATTGAAGGACATGAAAAGCCATCATTTTTGTTGATATTACCTCTCTACTTTAATTGCTCACATGGAAATAACTATTTGCACAAAATGTAACAATCTATCTAGTGTGGAGGTGTTGTACTTGATGGGACTCATAAATGCTACTATTTATATGTACTTGTTACACTACTTTGAAGTCTTTCAGTAACCTGTCCTATGTACTCTGTCATATTGTCAACATATACTTTTGGACAGGTCATCTATTTCAATTTCAGACACACAGATGTCAAAGACTGGATAATGAGTATATCCCAACATAATATAGATTACCATTTCTAAGGTTTCACAGGTGAAAATTGGGTCAAATCTAATTGACAACTCAAGGGTTGGTGCTCTAACTTTTATGAGATTTCAAAGTGGGGTTAACTAATCTACCAGGTACATGTAGTTTTTTCCCTATATGTGCAATCTGTATATCCATAATAAAAGTGTTTGAATAGTATATAATCATGTATGAAATATCTGACTGATCACCTGATATATCTCACTCATCACCAAGACTCCCTGATATAAATTTCTAAAATTTGGCCCAAAAATGTGGGGGAAAAAATAAAAAGTCTCCAAGAAACTTACCAGGAATTTTCTTATGTGTTCTATATATTTAGGAAAATGTTTCTGGTGAAAATGGAAAAATCTCCATCAAAACTTTTCCAGACATATCACATGTAAGCATTATAAATACCAGTTAAATCCCATCCTCAAACTTCTATGCTATTAGATACTATGATTACAGATTAAACAAAAACATTTCAGTGTAATTTATCTTAAATAAAATCTTAACCAAGAAAAATGAGATTTCAGGTACTGTACAACATAAAAAATGCAGCTGAAATGCTAAGAAGTATCACTAACAATGAAGAGCTATATTTTTGACTGAAAATACTGTGAAACACATGTATAATGACCACACAGTGGACCATATAAAATTGGTCCTTATGGACTTGTGGTCTTTATATACATGCAGGCATCATGATAGCTCAGTGGTTAGCATGCCAAATGTGTGACCAGAAGGGCTGCTGTTTGATTCTGCATTCCAAGACCATGCTGGGTTGGACACTGTGGTCTGACCCTAGACAAGGCACTTTATTCCAGCTGACCTCGTACGATGTTGCTCTTACATGCTGATGTGCTGTTAAAACTTTATACAGGTAATTAGGTGTTGATTTATGTATTATAAGGTATCATAATTGTATTGGAATATACACAGGTACACAGACCCTTACATACTGCATATGCTTTTATATGTAAGTACCATAATTGTATTAGAATATATTCAGGTACACAGACCCATATGTAGTATATGAGGTGGTTGCTGTAGCATATTTTATAGCTTGTATTTGAAATAGCTCAAGTATACTTTTATTAAAATACCATATATACTTGCTTATATAGTCAGATCCAAAATGGAAACTGCACAGACCCAGATCTGCTATCATATAATACACCAGCAGATCTGGCTCTATGTAGCTTGTTATAAGTAATCAGTAGAACAAACAACTTAGACTCTGAACTGCCAGCACACTGTTTACAGCATTATGCAATGGCAGATAAGGGTCTATGTTGTTTACACCTGGACCTGACTTATAAGTGAGTATATACAGTATGCTTTTGAGCAAATTTAGATTCTGGTAGCTTTTAGTCTTAAGCTGATTTTTCACTCTTTGTTAGCATTAAATACTTGGATACATATATTTGGTTGTAGATGGTAAACTAAAGTAAGGGTCTCAAATGGGCCAGATATACAAAGTTACACTAGTCATCTCTTATGAGACCACATGTTCTGCACAAAAAGATGATCTTAATCAGAACTTTATTAAGGGGGGGGGGAGGTGGGCAGGCCACAGTAAAATGGGCCTCCCCCTGGTTGTTGTTGATAAAATTATATAACTGTTTAAATAAACCATATATAGGTCTAAACTGTCTAATACTAAGCCAAATATAGCTGATTACATGCTTATAAAGGACAGTTTAAGGACTGCTTTCAGGATGAATTTGTTTATCTAGAAAGTCCGCCCCCTATGTTAAGTGCCTGGGCCCCCCACCCCACCCCAAAGCCTTAATCCAACCCTGGTCTTAATAACGTGGTGGCCGCTGATGAGGGGGATGAAATTGTAAAATGATGCTATCTTGGTGTCAGGCAAAGTGGCCTACAACCAAGACAGGCCACACAAGAGGAGGACCAAATCATTTCTGGGTTAATAATTACTTATCTCCATTCAACATGAACATGACAAAATATGGAAATCATGCCAATGTCAAGGTCATTAGTATCTTTTTCATGCTATCCAAAGTGACCTGTGGTATTTACAGACTGGACACAGATACTCAGACAAGGCTCAGGTAAACTTTTCAAGTATGATTAACCTGTCATTACAGCCTACTAAACATGACCTACTCAACAGAATAGAAAATACAAAATCTGTTTCTTTTGATAATAATATGACTTGCATATTAATTAACATAAGTTTAAGTGTATGCTGAAAATTTTATCAAAACTGGATTTGAGTGTTGAAGTTGTAGTTATTTGAATATATTTTTTAAATTAACAATTAGCAATGTCTTGGTGTCTGACTTTCAGACCTGAAAGCTTGAACATTAGCTGTCATTGCATAATAATGCATTCCTTGTCAGTGATACTTCTTTTCATGCAGAGGTTGCTGGAATTTGCATTTGCATCAACTGAAGGTAAATTGTCATTTGTAAATTTGGACATGAAACTGAAAATGCAAACAAATTTTCCTAAACAGAGTCAACTTTAATCAAATTTGTATATCCTTAGTCATTCTAGGCCCTGAGCATTAAAAAGTATTTTAAATGTTTTAATAAAACTTGTCTGCTGGTGTGTCATACATTTAACAACAATCAAAGAGCTTGTTGTAATCATCCCTTTTCATATATGAGTTGCAGTGACCTATTTTGACTACCTTTTAAATATTCTTCATATGGATCACCCTTAAGGTCTGAGTCATAAACAGATTTTATTACCCAGCATGCTAATTTGAATGCAGACTGGTCAGGTTCATCTCAGACATAGTCTAATTTTTAAAATGAATTACATTACCAAATCAAGATGATAGCTACAAACCTTGTCAAACAAGAACTTAGCTATTTTGATCATATATGTCAGTCTCAGTTAAAGTCTGTAGCGTGGTCTCATAGGTATATACCCTTCCAATTTTGTTTTTTATTGGGCTTTTTGAAATTAAACAAATTCAGAGTGATAACTACAAACCTTGACAACACGAGAGCTCAGTTATTTTGAACAAGTCAGTGAATGTTGGTTTCATGGAAAAGTATAATTTATGACATACAACAATAGACATGGAAACTCCTGTACAAATCAGACATGCTTGCAAAACACTTGGGGGAATTTTCTGCAATGTATTATGGGTATGACTGGCATTAGGTTTCTTCTTTAAAAGAAAATTCATTACTACTGAGGGTGAAATAGTTAAAGCATAGGAGTGTTGAAAAATATAAACCGCACAATCAGACTTACAAAAATTGCCAATTTTTTTGTACAGGAATGTCTGCATCTACTGTCACATGCAATAAATTACACTTCTAACTGAAACTGACCTCATTATACAGTACTTTCTAATTGTAATACTGTTCACAGGAGGCATAGATACGCTGCCTTATGGTGAGACCCTTTATTACAAAGTACAGTTTACATATAAATTTACCTTTGTTATGTATATTTAATTTAATTATTTGTTTGTTTTAAATTTTTTAATTCTATTACATGCTATTGTAATGTAACAATGAGTTCAGTTCTGTTTGACCTGACTGATATTTTTTATTTCATTGACGTAAACAAGAAATACTAGAAACATTGTATATAGTTGCTGACTTTGTTCCAAAAGCAGTGACAGTTTTGGTAAACAACTTTTTTTATTATTTTTTTTAATCTTTCTCATAGTAAGAATTATTAAGTTGAATCAAGGTCATACCTGGACTACGTGACAAACAGCATAACAAACTTCTATTTTGTCCAGAAGAATGAACTTTTGACCCTCATCCAGGAATCTGTTTTGCATCTTAATTAGCATATAACTGTTGTTTTTCATAGAAGTTTGTCAGTTGGGTTCCAAACAATTGACATGTTAAGTTGTTATTATGTTGTGACCAGTCTGGGTTGAATTTTTATTTTCTTCAAATTATTGAATTAAAGTGATTCTTTTCCCTGGAAATACATAAGTGCTCCTACATAATTCTTGGATAAAGACATTTATTGGAATTTATACTGAATTCAAAACTGGAATAATATTTTCTGTGATTCAACAAGGGACTGTTGACACAACAGCACTTTGCCGACCATAACAAACATCATTGCCTTCCATTTTGGATTTCATTGGGACTTGAACTCAGTTTCATTCAGGACTTTTTATTACTAGGACTTCTATTTTTTAATTCTTGGATTATTTTTTTATTTGATTCATAAAACTGTAAGTTCTTTTTTCTTAAATTTTTTCACTTTGTATTCTATGGAAATAAATTATTTGTTACATTTTGCAAAGCTTGTTGTCTTCACTCTTTTCTGTTACTTATTTTAAGAGCATAGACTTGTAACACCTTCACCTAGTGACCTATGGTTGGTTGTAACGGAATTTCTGCATCTATCACTGTCTACTATAAATTACACTCACAACAGACATTGCCATTCATTTACTTTCTCATGTTGTCAAGGTTTGCAGGTATAATTTTAACTTGATAAAGAGGGCCTCAATGACTCAGTGGTTAAAATGCTGGACTTTTGACTGAAAGGGTGCATGCTCAAACCCTATCATCTGATTAGCCCAGGTCAGCTCCTGTGGTATGTCCCTGAGCAAGGCACATTACTCCAATTGTAAGGAAACTAAATAACCTACCTGCATTACTTTGCCACAAAACCAAAAAAATATAACTTGCGTAAGGGTATACCTAGAAGACTGTTTTGAAATGGAATTTACACAGCTCCTATCACTGTTACATCATGTAATCCTTCAAGAAATGAAACCTGCCACACTGGAGGTAAATGTAATTTAATGAAGAGTAAGAAAAAAGAGGAAAATAATGCAAAACCATGAAGATATAACTGAATGGAAGTGTTGACTTTTTAATTTGAAAGATATATGAGCATCTATTGCAAAGTTCTATCACAGACTTGAAATCTAGCTTTGTAGGGCAACACCATCACACTTTTTGTGGTTACAGAATCTGGGTGAATTTTAAAAAAAAAAGGATAAGTCATGAAACATCGTCTAAATATGATGAAAAGAAATACATAGTGAAAGAAATTTTTTAATTCAATAATGCTGCTACTACTACTACTACTACTAATAATAATAATAATAATGCCTTTATTTAAAGAAACTCATTTTGTCAACTGACCAATCTTCCATGAGGCCCTTTACAATTACATTTGTACAAATAAATATATTGCACAATTTTTACAAGATAAGGTGTCTTTAGACAGTAATAAATGCTATTAGACAAATGATCTACTGCTACAAATAAAATATACACAAAGCTTTTAATGATTCATACAAAGAGTAGTAGCAAATATGTAAAACATTATTAGTGAGCACATGATGAAACTAAAAGTAATGAATTAAGTGAAATCATACAAATGATTGTTTCTGCAGATCTTAGCTAAGAAGTTTTTTGAAAGCTTGGCATGAGTCAGCTGAATTTAAATAAGGCAGTATGGAATTCCAGTTTGGCTCCAGAAAAAGCAAAACTTTTCTTATAAAACTCTGAATTTGGTTTAGGTAAATGTAACTTGTTGTTTGAGATTGACCTTAGTTCATACATATGTACATTTTTAACAAATTTAATGTTACATTTAAAATAATCAGGAGCCAATCCATGTAAGGACTTATAGACCAGTAAACCCTTTTGAAACTGAGTTCATTGCTGAAATGGAAGCCATTTTAGGATTTTAAAAAGATTTGGTGTATCTAAATCAGCATCAAGAATAACTCTGACTGCTCTTTTTTGAAATTTCTGCAATCTTTCCTGATTTTCTGCACCATTATTATGGCAAATAACCACTATATTGGAATGACCCATAATATCTTCTGTGTCATCAAGGATGAAAAATATAACTCAAGAAGGAAACATGGATATTTTCAACAACCACCACAAATTTCAAATGTCCTGTATATTGGTCAAATGAAACATGTGACCTTGGTGCCCAAATTATCTCCGTTAGATGCCTTTCAGAAATACATTTTCAGTTACACCATATGGGGAAAAAACATAAAATGACTCAAACAACACAGTAGAGACAGATAGGACAATTCTAATACAAAGATTAGTCACCCCTAAACATGGGTTTTCTATGCTAGTGTATATGGTAAACTGGTATAGTATCTAGGATAAAGGGCAAGCAGATCACCAAATACTTGCTACATTATATCTCCATAGGGCAAAAGTAATGACTTGCTACATTTTATCTCCATAGGACAAAAGTAATGTAGCCATAAGGAAAACAACTTTAAATGAGTTTGAAGGAATACAGTGAAACATGTAACACACTGATACAGTAATGGGTCCTTACAAAACAACTCACAGTGAAACGTGTAATACACCGTTAAAGTAATGGTTCCTTGCAAAACAACTCGGTGAAACATGTAACACACTGTTACAGTATTGGGTCCTTAGAAAACAACTCATGGTGAAGCATATAACATGCTGTTATAGTGATGGGTCCTTACAAAACAACTCATAGTGAAACATGTAACACACTGTTACAGTAATGGGTCCTTACAAAACAACTTTAAATGAGTTTCATACAGTGAAACATGTAACACGCTGTTACAGCATTGTCTTTAGGAAACAACCTAAAGTGAAACATGTAACACACTGTTAGATTATTGTGTCCTTCGGAAATAACGTTAAGTGAGATTCAAGGAATACAGTTAAACATGTAACACACTGTACAGTAATGTCTTTAGGAAACAACTTGCAGTGAAATATGGAACACACTGTTGGAGTATTGAGCCCTTAGAAAATAACTTTAAATGAGTTTGAAGGAATAAAGTGAAATATGAAACTTAAAAAATGCATGGATACTGCTAAGGGCAGTTATTAAACCATAAAAATATTAAATAAAAACTAACTAAAGAATTTTATATAAGTTAACATAATACCAAACACATTTTAACTGTTTAATTTTGTTATAAATGATACAACTTGTTAAATCTTGTACAATGCAAATATATTTTTGCCCAAAAATATTTTTTTACAATAAATTAGATGTTCATCATAGTTATTGATTTTATATAATAAATATGTCACGATTGTTAAATTAAAATTTTTTTACAAAGCCAAAATATTATTATTAGGAGTCATTAAATCAGATTTTTGATTTGATTAAATTTGAGAAAAAACTTTATCAGCCTTGTGCAGTGTATTTGTTATTTTGACAACATGACATCTTAACAAAAGACTTGAGTTAATGACAGACAATGACGTCTGCTAAATGTACCTTTTTAAAAGACTTGTGATATGCTGCTTGCAAAGGAGCAATCACAAATTTCTGGATGTCAGCTCATATTAAAAACTTTACTTTCAGATTTTCGTAACTTAAAGTGATCAATGTACTATTCTGAATGCATTTTCTAGGCTTGATAAAAGCGATTGAGTGGAATCATTGCTAGGTTCTTCACCTCAATTAAGATGGAATCCTTAGTTTGAATTAGGGCATTCAATTGTGATTGAAATCAAGTGGATGTCTTTACAAATTTTTGTTTGACTTGTAATATCACTGAATATCAGATAACACATGTAACCTTGATAGTAACCTGAAAATAAATGTAAACATATCCAGTTGTGAGCTTTAAGTTGCTATCAGCAATAAATTAGTTTTAAACATTAATATTAATGTATAGATAATTAAGATATAGCCAACAGGGTGTGGTGACAATTAAAAAGTGAAATAATTCTGAAGATCATGTCTTAAGTACATGCTAATCCAACTGTGAATCACTAGAGCAAGAAAAGTAGGTCACTGTTCCCTATTTTTATTCTTTGAAAGTAAGTCCTCAAGATGAATGTACCTTTCAAAATTTATATTAACAGCATAAGTAACAGTGTCAGAGAAATTAAGTACAATGCATAGCCTCAACGGATCTTATGACCAACTTTAACTGGCAGTGAGTAAATCTAAAGATTTATTCATCCCATAAGGTGTGTGACTGTACATGCAAAAGTTCCAGAAACAATGTTCCTAAATACAAGATCTCAGTTTGATGCTTATCAGCAAAATAATCATGAACAACACCAATAGAAGGATCTGAAACAACACTTTCTGAGAAGTGATACCTACCATGTGAACTTGCCTATAACACGAGTCCAACTGCAAACTGCACAGACCTAGATCTACCATCTCATAATGTGCCAGCAGATCTGGGTCTGTGCAGTTTGCTGGGAGCAATCAGTAAAACAACCAGCATAAACCCTGATCTGCAGGTGCATTATGCTATGACAGATCAGGATCTTTGTTGTTTGCAGTCTGACTCAACTTCTAAGTGGGTACATACAGTAGATGTGAGATAAACATTATACAAAGTCCTCTTGCATACCTTCAAGAAGTAAAAGCTGGTTTTGTCATGGCATATTCCTAAGAAAGGTTTGATAAAGCTTTCATTTCAAGCATGTCAAATACCTAAGTTATCAAGGCATTTCATTTTGACTTCAGATATATCACTGACAGTCATGTATGTTCTAGTTTAGTTTTATGAAACTGATACAAAACTGTTAACATTAAAAACATAATACAAAGGTCCCTGATTATAAAGCCCCTTAACATACCACTTTCCATCTTAAAACATTGATGTGGTTGCAACTTAATTGATTTCAATTAATTTTAGCTCTTGTCTAATAAGAACCAATAACATTTAAGTGCTAATTATTTGGTCACATTAGGAAACAATGAATTTGTCTTGAATATCCATCATCTGTACAACTGATTTATAACAACTTGGGGGGGGGGGTTTACATTTTGGAGGGGACAAGATGGGAGTCTATACAAGTGAACAATACAGATCACTGGCTTTCTTCAGTATGAAGCAGTTTTACTTCATCCAATACCTTCAGGTTTTTTTTTTTTGCACAATTATAAGACAGTCATGTTGAAGCATAATTCATAAAGTGCCCTCACTAAGAAAACTTGTCATTTTTTACCTCCCATGAACATTGTCATAAGAAAAAAAACTGTTAATCCCAGTTGCTTGAACAAAAATTATCCCATACTTTTGTAAATGATGTAAATTATAGATAGATACTGTGTTTTCTCATTGTAATGCGGCTCATGGGAGCCACAAAATGTGTGTAGCATTATTCAGGCCACCTTGTAATGAGATATTATACATGGGGGGGGGGATTATAATGGGCTATATCATATACAAAATACAGGTGATGCTTGATTTACGCCACAGATGCATTCTTCAGGTTATGGTGTAAACTGAAAGTAATGTAAATACATTTACATGAGCTGTGCACAAGTCACAGCACATGGCACCAGCGATCACATAAAAACAGGCACAGTGGTGCAAATTGAATGTTATTTCTTCATTATAAATGGCTTTAAACTGAAAGCCTGTAAATCAAGTTGGCATAAATCGATCTATCAAAGACAGGGAATTAAAAAATATGAAACTACATTATAATTGGTTCCCTGATTAGCAAAGAAGTACAACTGAAATAAACAAAGTAGCTTATGATAAAACTAAATTACCATATATACTCACTTACAAATTAGTCCAACTGCAGACTGCACAGACACAGATCCACCATCGCATAATGCACTGGCAATCTAGGTCTGTGCAGTTTATTAGTAGTAATCAGTAGAACAAACAACATTGACCCAGATCTGCTGGTGCATTATGCTATGGCAGATCAGGATCTTTGTTGTTTCAAGTTTGACTTACTTATATGAGGTTACATGCAGTAGGCTGATTAAAATGGGATTGATGATCATTACCTTGCATATGAGGTGATGCTGTATATGGAGAAGCTTTGTTGTGAGTAATGATGTACAATGATAGATACTTTGTATGGACAGGTATTATAGCAAGGAGCCACATAGATAGATAGATAGATAGACAGACAGACAGACAGACAGACACTGCACCTACCTTGCAGGGCAGACAGACTAATGCCCCAAAATAATATCCACTTGCTTTTTCTCCGCAAACTACACAGACTTTGAATTCCTGATTGTCATCAACCATACAGTTGTATGGTGTCGTTTCAGATTTGATATCTGTGGGATAATCCACGTCGTCATCTCTTGTGTAGAATACTGGTATACTGCTTCCTGTGAAAACAGGACAAATATATTTGAATCCATTCAATTTAGTTTTATCATTCAAAATTATATTTATAGCAACAGAATATGCTTACCATATCTCCTATTAAAAAAAAAAATTTAAAAATGGGACTGTACTTGTAAAGTTTACGGTAGAGTGATTATGGAAAATTTCTTATCATTAGACATTGAATTTAATCATGGGAGAATTATGCTACATACATAATATTTATAAAATATAAACTGGCATAATTTTATTATCTTTAACCACTTCAACTTTACAAAATTCGTTTTTGAATCATTTATAAAGCTGCAAATATAAGATTTGTACAACTGTCAACATTAACAAAGCTGACTTTCATTTTGACTATCAACTATTGATTACAGAGTTCTAAATAAACTTTTAATAATTAGATATCTTACTACCAGGCTGTGATCTAATTGCATTGTTTTAAATTTCACAAGAGTATTTTGCAAAACCCATACAAAACGAACTCGTGATCAATCAAGCCTTATAAATAGATATATCAGAACGTATCAAATGGCTTATAGGACTCTAACTGATAAGATTCTCACTGTGATCTAGCAATAGCATTTCAGATGTGCATGGAACATTAGGAACTTGTTCCTAATCCCATAGTTTATGTTGATTGGACATACTTTGGTGAAAGGTTGTATTGTGCTTACAGTGGGAGAAACACACTGATAACTTTGGAAAAATAATTAAATTGTAACTGTTTTTAAAATACATTAAAATATCTTGATACATTTGAGTCTGTTCATTTATGTAAACTATGTAAATACCTTGATTATTGAATGCTCTGTGTTGATAAAGTGAAATACATATCAACTATAATTAATAATGTAGTAGTACACTTTAATAATCAAGGTTTGCCCTATATTATTTACAAATTACTAATCAGAATTAACAAGAATGCTACAATTATTCATTTGAATATTAAATTCTCTAAAAGACTGCATTTTTTTAAATTCCATAAGTATATTGTACAAAGTTCAGAAACACTGGTTGAAAACTGCAAATGTTCTGCAGAGTTAAATTTGTATACCAGTACATTAAACAGTAAATGTTCTCTATTTGACTGTTCCGTTGGCCTAGTAGTTAGATCATCCTCCTCAGATGCGGGAGGTTACAGGTTCAAACCCTGGCCCACTCATATCAAAGACTTATAAAAATGGTGCTAACAGCTGCTTTGCTAGGTGCTCAGCATTAAGAGGTTAGTGTTAGAACTGGTCAGCCTGGTGTCAGGATAATGTAACTGGTGGGACATGATGCTGTGTGTCTGTGGCATGATGTCTCAGTGACATCATTATAAACTGCCACACTGCAGACATTGCAGCAATATGACTGAAAAAATTGTTAAACTTACATTTAAAAAGAATCCAAATCACACACACACACACACACACACACACACACACACACACACACACACACACATACACCTCTTCTCTATTTACATTACTCAATCATCCAACCTCTTGTCCAGTCTCTTGATTGTGTAACACTTCATACAGAGTTGGCAATTATATTGATTTTTAGTATACAGGAATATTAGCTAGGCAATAGCAATAGTTGATTGACAAAGATCACTTTCAGCTGAGGGGTCAAATAATTACATGCTGTAATAAAACTTTATTCTTTCATTCAAGATCTTAATCTAAACTGAGTTTATTAAATATATGTGTGTAGTTTCTCATTGTAGCTTGTCTAACTGCAACTTTATTTTTCATAATCAATGAATTTTACTTAAGTTTTTATGGGGTTTGTTAAACTGAAAAAAAATCACTTGAATCAAAATTTGAAAATAAAGTTGACCCTGCTTTAAATGTCACCTCTGTTAAACAACCACTTGTCCTAAAACTGCCACATTCTCAAGATTCCCATGAGACTGATGTAGAAAAAGTAAACTCCTATTAAGCACCCACCTGTCTAAGGAGGCCACTTTTCTACTTTCAAATGACCAATACAGGTTCTCTAATGCATTCAGTGTTTAAGGAAAAATATGTGACAGCTCAAAAAACAAGGACTCTACTATTGTGGAGATTTTTAACACAGAAGTCTTAAACATAATGATTCAATTTAATTTAAAAACTTGCCAATACTAGTAAATTTGGTAAATCAAACATTGGGTAAATATAAAACAGATTTTCTATATCAGAACACTTAAAATCTAGTTTTTCTCCCCAAATAGTAGAATTAAATTCACTTGTGTGATTAAATTCAAGCCAACATACAATATAGTTATGTATGATACTCATTATAATAGTAATGTAAATAATATTCCTACTTAAATTCTATACTGAATAGTTTAAGTTAATTGATGTACAGTGATTCCTCTTTGTAATACTGTTCATAGGAATCACAGTTTGAACTAGTTGATGTACAGTGATCCCTCTTTGTAACACTGTTCATGTGAATCACATTTTAACTTTTCTGATGTACAGTGATCCTTTTTGTAACACTGTTCATAGGAATCACATTTTAACCTAGCTGATGTACAGTGATTCCTTTCTAACACTGTCCATGGGAATCCCAGTTTAACCTAGCTGATGTACAGTGATGCCTCTTTCTAACACTATTCATGGCAGTCATCAAAGTGACCAACATAAAAAGGAAGGGAATGTTATATTGAGAGATGTTCCTACAAGGCTGTGTGTTTGTGTGTGTGTGTGTGTGTGTGTGTGTGTGTGTGTGTGTGTGTGTGTGTGTGTGTGTGTGTGTGTGACTTGGATTTTTAACATAGCTTTAAAAATGTTTCAGTCATATCGCTACATCATATCATTGTATAAATCTTTGGTATGACTCAGCTGGGGTTTGAACCAGCAACCTTCTGCATCCAAGGCAGATGCTCTAACCACTAGGCCACCGGAGCCACTGGAGCAGTCCCTACAAGGCTGTGTTACATGTAACAGTGCATAAAAACACACAAATAATGTATTTACCAGTAATGATGTAAAAAAAAAAAAAGCATATTTAAAGATGTAAAAATAAAAAATAACTAAAAAGTATTCAAGGATGTAAAAGCACAAAAATAAGGTATTCAAGGATGTAAAAACAGAAAATAAGTTTTTAAGGATATAAAATCATATGAAATTCACAGTAAATAAATATACATTCAGGGGACAATATATATGAAAATCCATAAAATGTAGTGTGTCTGTCTGTCTGACTGTTCCTCTTAATATGATTCAAACTGTTCCCATAAACTCTTTGACTGACATGGGGTTAAATGGGACTAATTACTTTCAAGAAAACGATTCATATTTGTATGTTATCAAAACGAATGATTAGATTTAGATTGATCTCACAAGTTGGCTACATACATTTGCAAGCAGAATAAAATTAGTTATTTTATATATATATATATATATATATATATATATATATATATATATATATATATATATATATATATATATAATAATAATAATTCAAATCTCAATCACTTGAATATTATTACTCATCACTCATAGACAAAGTCAACAAATTTAGAGGGACAGCACTTCAAGATGTCAAAGTTTTACTGCACTTGTGTCAAATCTGGACTGGTTTCATGTTCATTTCTAATCTACATAGACTCTAAATTATTCCACACTGGTAAGGAAATTAAAAAAAAATTCAGAAAGAGCCAGAATGCAGAATTTACTGGTAATGGTAAGTAAAACATTACATCCAACCTATTTCAGTGAGTAAGTCCTATGTTCAAATACAACAGTGACACCTAATAGTGTGAGCCTTAATAGCACGATTGGTAGAGCATTGGGTTCTTAAGCTAGATGTCATGGGTTCAATACCCACCCAAGCCAGACTGGGTCCACTGCCTTAGTCTCAAAGTGCCATTATAAACCAACCAACCAACCAACATACACCTAACAGAAACAACATCATCCCTATATTATAACAAAGTATATCAACATAATACATGAAAAATATAATTTAGAATTATTCTCATAAATAGGTCAATTATATACAACAATTAAGTTATATTAGTTGTAACATAAGTCTGCTGAATAGTTAAGATAAAATATAAAGAGATAATATATTTCATTTTTCCTACACAGAAAATATATATTTGATTAAACAAAAATTTAATCTCATGTTTTTCACGAATGAACTAAAATGCCCTGCCAGCCATCTTGTCTTCTCTCTTACCTGAGCAAAAAGAGGAACAGTAGCTCCTTTTTCTGGAAAAATAGAAGTTGGAGAGATAATCTCGCGGAGAAAAAGGGGCAAGGCCATGGTGAGCAGGTATGGCCCCTGTCCAGAATGGTTGCGGATGCTGTACTAAACATTCCATTGTCGAAAATTTAATTTAATTCGTTGTCCAGCCAGCTCAAAGAGCTTTAGTCATGGCTTTCGTCAGACGTCTAGTTTCTTTTCTGTTCTGGGCCTGTCCTGTTGGTGTAATAATACCTTTCAAATCAATATTTCCCCCTATACCCTACCTACCTGGAACGAATAGCTGTTTACATTAGCATGGCGTCATTGGATTCCAATGGTCACATGGTTAACAACAAATGGGATATTGATTGAGAGCTTTTTCAGCAAGTCCCAGTGCTAGCCCATGCATGATTAAAACTGTTCAATATCTTGACACTGATAGATCTCCTTATAGAACTAAGGGGGTATTTGACAGGAAGAGAAGGAAGCTAGACACTGTTTTTCCTCTCTTCAAAGAGCTTCTTAAACTCAATCAGTTTAGATGATATAATGTACTTTCAGTATGCAGAATTCTTTTCAAGATTTGGGAAAAATTTTTGTGTTGATACAGCCTTGGGCTGGTAACCATGAAGTATTGACTTTTAATAAATTTAGGACTAGTTTTGAAAATTGATATAATGCATATATAATTTGATTGCATGGGACCCAATCAATACTGGAATGTAGCAAAAGAAATCCTATTTTACACAGCGTACAGGATTGAAGGAAGGGTCTCACACACACACACACACACACACACACACACATTGCCACTGAGCTTCTGTATCTTGACTAACACACTGATGGAAATGTGTCATAATCCATATTTCAGATTTTACAAAGTCAGCAATAATTTTCAAAAAATAATTTGTTTTCATAATTATGGCCACAGTTTTTAAATAATCATGGTAATTAGCATTAAATTTATAGCATTTCCTGTTTGAAAATTAATAGGTTAAAAATTGCGGAAGTAATGACTAAAAGATTTTAAATTAAATTTTAAATTAACACTAATTGCAGAAAACAAAGTTCCTTCTTACCCATTCAAATATGTAACATAAAAACTTGATTTGTATTTGTAAAACACTTAGGACTCAGGTCTGCAGACTAAAAGATCTAAATCCCCAAGTATTTACAAAATTTAAATTTTTTATAATAGCATCAAAATGGAATCATGTCATCTATGTATGTATATGAAGATGCCTATAATTTAATTTAACAATGTCAGATAGGTTTATGTCTAAAATGTTTAAAAATGTGTAAAATGAAAACAGAAATTGCTGTAATGACCTGAAAATCATTACACACACACACAATTTGATATCCCTGTTTAATTAATTTGTGTTAAGTGATTTTTGCGCAATCATGATAATTGGCTTCTTTGAATGGATGGATGGATTAAAAAAAGTGTAAGTAGAAATTTATTTTTAGGGGTTTGTACAAGGTTTAGATGACAAGTTTAATATATTGTGTGAGAATTATAACTTTATTAATTATACCCTAGTTTTAAAGCTATGTTTATATATTTTTTATTGTAAAATCTTTTTCAATAGAGAAAAAAAAATTCTTACTGCTAATACCCACAAGATATCAATAAACTCATCTAATTAAAACAACCCTTCAAATTGTTTTAAATAAACTAGAAACTTCTTCCTGTATTTCTTATCAACAGATGTATACAAATAGCAACACAGTAAATCAGTCTCGATAGGTACTTAACATTTTCAGATATTACAGCAATAATACGCCTACCAAATTCTACGTGTATGACTCACAAGAAGTCTAACACTACTGAACAAACTATTAAACACTGTCATCAAACCAAAATGTGCTACAAGTATTCATTGTCTACCGTATTTTAATGCAGGTATAGAAATGGTTTGGTTTGATGTTTTACAGCACAGCACCAAAAGTAGGTTATTAAGTGCCCAGACAACTGGAGTCAAGTGGTTCATGGATTTACCAAGCCAGGGTAATCTGATAGTAAGGTTCAAACCCACACCTTTTTAGTCACAAGTACAACATGCTAACCTTCGAGCCACCATGGCTCCTAGTACAGAATGGGTCTGCAACACAAAAAATGTACCAACCACCCTGTTTATCTATCTATTATTGTGTCTGTCTGTCTGTCTGCTGAGTTATTTGAGATACCAAATTTACTGGCATATGCAGGTAGAACAAAAAAAAAACATGTGACCATGTTAGGCATGGGATTGAAAACATTATACAGTTACACTTACAGATATTGAATTCATGCTTAACTTATTTTTAAGAATTATATGTGGCCCTGAAATTAAAGAGGTTACAATTGAATTATTAACAATTTGATGCAATTAAAACCTTTAAGAACATTGGTCAGAAAAATAATGTTTATTAAAAGAGGATTAGCTAACCATAAATTCTTGTTTAATATTTGAAAGATTGATATCTTGAAAGATACCAATTTGAATGCATTTTGATTGTAGAACAGAAAATTATGGAAATTTCTTCCTCCATTAGAATAAAAACAAAACAGGAAGGAAATATTCTGAATATAGTAGGGATCTACTGAGGAAATAGAAAGGTCAGGCTTAAAAATAGGATGCATAATAGGAGTCATCAAGTACATGTACTATCATCTCAAACATGGACAGAACAGCTGAAAATTGTCCTGACTGCAGGGATTAATTTGATCGAACATGCCATCATAATAAATGGACTGTATACTTACTCTGGAGCAGGAAAAATATGCTGACAGCTTTGGACCAACACTTAAAATTAAATTGTTTTTAGTAATTTGAATGCATTTATGAATGTCTTTATATGTTTTTTGCCAGTTTCTTGGCTTAAAATAAGCCAATACACTACCTTTCTACATATGTTCAACACCTATGCATGAAACTATTGTTCTGATTAGATCCATGCTCACCATTAATGATTACATTTTTTATGTCTATTATTTTGTGAACAATAACATATATATATGTATTGTGCCAAATATATATATATATATATATATATATATATATATATATATATATATATATATATATATATATTTGAAAAATATCAATAATTGGACTTTTTGTATATTTGATTGCCATTACTCCCTCCCAAAGACTGCATAGAAGGGGCCTAAAAGTTGTATCCCTCTGGATGATGGTCACCACATGTCACCAATATTCAAGTCTGGTAAATTTAAGTGAAATTCCGCCCAGCAGTTGTAGTAGGAAATGTAGTTACAGACAGATGAAAAGAATCACAATATTTCCTTGCTAACAATGAAACTGACTAAACTAAGGATTTCCTATTCATTTGTATCATAAATAATCATTTCTGTATTAAACAGGCATTTACTGGAAGTGGCAAACCGAAGACAGGTGACTGCTTAAAACAGGTTCATTTCATATTTAGTTTGACTTGAGAGAAAAAAATATGCCTGTTTAGGATAATAAATTGCTTAACTTAATTTAAGAGCTGGTTTCAATGTACTTGAAGTAGACAATGTTTATCCATGTTTGCCATGCACCTATCTGTGAACAGTATAGACCAATAATGTTGTCAACAGCCAGGTGGGTTGTATATGGGTAACTACATTATTTCAACCATGTCAAGTTAGCCTAATAATGGGAATACAGCATGGCAAATACTGGTGCTTTCTAGTTCATATTAGTGCACTTAAATTAGGTAATACAAGTGGTATTGTTGCAATTTGTGCTTGATTAACTTTTCAAGTGGCCACATCATCTGCAATATTTAAAAGGCTGAGTAAATAAGTACACAAGCAATAAACTTCCTTTGTGCTAATAAAGCCTACCTTCTGTTGTCACCCTAATGCTTCTCTGTGAATTCAGATCGGAGTTCTGATTTATCTTCTACATGTCTATTGAATCTTCAAGAAGATTCCTCAGGTTGAACATGTAAATAAGTAGATATAAAGTGGGTACTTGTCAGAGGGGAAGTGATATACTATGTGCACCTTCAACAACATACCTGAAAGTGTTTCACGGGAACACTCTTGCAGTATCTTCAAAGTTTTGTCAAATCATGTAAGTAAACATATATCTATGTGTTTATTGATTCAAGGAGAAGTAAAATTTCTGCAATTATGTACAACTCACCTTGTCAAGTAACTGTAAATCAGGAGATGGTAGGGTCAGAAAGTGACTAAGTGTATTCCTGCTTAATGCTTGTCCATGTATCCATAATGGAAATATCAATAATTAGAATTGGAAATATTTAAGGATGTCCTCTTTATAATCAATACTTAACTACAAAGCATGAAATGAGGTGATCATTGGGAGTGTTTTGTTTTGTTTTAACAGCTCTTTCAACACATTAGTGGCTATATCCTGTTGAAGATATAGGAGCTAAGTGCCTTTCCCAAGGACACACCAAGGCAGAAAACATGGGCTGGCCTGGGCAGGTATTGAACCTGTGACCCTTAGATTGCATGTTTAACACTCTACCAACTAAGCTACCACAGCTTCCCTGAAATAATCATTACATTCTGATGTAACCAATATATCACATGTTTCACAACCCCATAACAGTTCTGTGAACTCTTGGTATAATCTGATATAAAATGTGGTGGTTCTGAGTATATTACTGGGGATAATGAGACAAAAAAATGTTTATGCAATCTAAATAATTGCAATAACAGTCTTGTGAAAGAAAATAATAAAATCAATGAAAAGTATACAAGACTTTGGAAAGTGATTTATGACCTTCCTAAATTAGATGTGCAGACTTTCTGTTTGATGTGATCTCAGAATAACTGAGTCATACCTGAAAAAAAATTCAATCAGCACCGTTTTCATTGTGTTTTTGATCAGAGGAATCCATGGTCTACAACCTGTGAAAATCTGAAGAATTTTTAAATATTCATTTAGCTCTTATTTTATGGACAATTATTGTCAGAGTACTTTTTACCATACTCTTATCTTATGGACAATTAGTGACACAGTTTTTTACCATACTCTTATTTTATGGAAAATTAGTGACAGAGTACTTTTTGCCTTATGTTATGGACAATTTGTGACAGAGTACTTTTTACCATAAGTTTATTTTATAGACAATTAGTGACAGAGTGCTTTTTAGCATACATTTCTTTGTAATGACCCTTATTTGGGGATAGATATTCAACTAAGAGCAGTGCACAAAACACCAATCTATACATCTCTATGTGATTTTGAATCATTAGGCCCCATAACTATGTAAAACTATCATATTTAAGTGATTTTGGATAGTTTGGCCCCGTAACTATGTACAACTATCAGCTTTTCAAAGCTAAATGCTCCAACAGTTTACTTGCAATCAACTGTAACATATCTGGTCGTAACGTATCTGGTCATTCATGAACAACATACAGATTCATGGATATTTTCATGGAAAGGACCACATTGTTTATTCACATAGAAAGGACCACACTGCTTATTCACATAGATAGAACCACATTGCTTATTCACATAGAAAGGACCACACAGCTAATTAGGCAGAATTAATTTAGGTTTTATCAGAATTTAAATCACTAATATATTTTACTGATATTCCTTTATCATACAAATTGTACCTTTCTATAATTAGCAGCCTAAGACTATCCATCACTTGATATGTGCACTTCTAAATTTAAAAGTCTTAGTTAAAAGATGGAAACCTGGTTGTAAATATAAATAGATGAATATATGAAATAGCAGTGCAAGGTTGATAATTGAGCATATGGATCCTAATAGAGTTAAATTTACAATAAATGATTTGCTCTTTTGGAAGACATTAAAATTTATTATTAAGGGTATAGCCATGAAATAATCAGCATATAAGAGAAAAAAAACTAGAAATAATAGGGGGAAGGAATTCATTTTTGTTATAGCAAAAGTAGGATATGAAAGAAAGGTGAATGTGGATCATAAAAAACTTGGAGAACCTAATGCTAATAAATTAGAATTGGAGTCTATAAGGGAAATAATGATAGAGGAAATAATTATATGTTCAAAAATCAAATAGCATGCATTAGAAGAAGAAAATACAGAACTATTTAGTTTATTAAGAGAAAAAAAATTATACAGAAAAGAAAATAATGAGGTTATTAAGTGAAAATGTCAATGAAATTAAAGATATATTTGAAATAATTAATTTAAAAAATAGGTTTTTTTTAAGAACCTTTATTCAAGCAGTTCTCAAACTTTTAACAAAGACTGTTACAGTTTCCTAAACCAAGACAATCACTTTATAAAATGACTATTAACAGGAACAATCAGACTCATGTCAAAGAGATCAGATGTATGTCAAGGAGATCAGACGTATGTCAAGGAGATCAGATGTATGTCAAGGAGATCAGATGCATGTCAAGGAGATCAGATGTATGTCAAGGAGTTCAGATGCATGTCAAGGAGATCAGATGCATGTCAAGGAGATCAGATGTATGTCAAGGAGATCAGATGTATGTCAAGGAGAACTTTCATACATATAAGGAATATGCCTGTGATTTGAAAAAATGTATGGAAAAATGTAAACATCCCTAGGTCTTGATTGTTTCCAAAAGGATTTATAAAAATTTGTTTTGGAAACAATCTGCATCCTTATATTTTACACTCTTTAAGTTCTTCCCTGCAGTCTGTAAAATTTTCATATCACAAAGGCAACAACTGATTATCAAATGATGGCAAATCTTAAGAATTCTTATGAAACTGGAGACCAACATCTTTGTTAAGTATAAACTATACAATCACTTCTGCAGCTCCTGCAAATGGAATCAAACCACTTTTGTTGCATGATGTTATAAGTGATTCTCAGATAGTTCTTTCAGAAAACTAAATATATGGAAGAATTCACAAGATTAATGTATTATCTGATAGTAAATATTAATGAAGAAGATATTCCAGGCATGCTATTTCTTTTAGATACTGATAAAGCATTTGACACTTTAGAATGGGAATTTACCCCCAAAATGTTCGGCTTTTCCAAATTTTGTATTCATTAAAATGGCTAGATATTCTATTATACAGTATCAATATATATTTATTTAGTCGTGTTTCAAATAGAAGTCATTGTTCCACCTTGTTTAATCTTGGAAGAGGAGTGTGACAAGGTGATCCTTTATCACTTTATTTATTTATTTTTGTTTTTAATTTCTTAGTGCAGCGATAAATTTCTGATCCAAATATTTAAGGTATAATAATTTGTTTAAATGAACATCTCATTAGTCAATAGCATTAATGCAACACTTTCATTAGACTGCAGTGAAATGTTTTTATTTTATACTGTGCAATCAGAATATTCTTGTCTCTTTCCAGTCCAAGTTGAATAACGTTGACTCTCTAAAAGAGATTCAGAAGTGATCATAGTGATATATCACATATTGACAAGTTTTCAGTAGATGACCATCCATTTAGATTTATAAAGAATAGATCCTTGTAGAATGATAGTTGTTGAAAATGACACTTGATGGTTAATATATTAACCATCAATGAAATACCTCCACTTTCAATGTTCAAAGTTATTCCTGCAAACATTTAATGAAATTATTGAAGAGATCATTCAATTTGAATATTCTTTAAGTTACCTTGCTATTGGTACTGCTCCAGTGGCTTAAGTGGTTAGAGCATCATCGCGGGTTCGAACTCCAACCGAGCCATACTAAAGACTTATAAAATTAATACTAGCAGCTGCCTCGTTTGGCATTCAGGATTAAGAGGTAATGTTAGGACTGGTCAGCATGGTATCAGGATAATATGACTGAGTGGGACATGATGCTACATGTCTGTCACATGATGCCCCAGTGCTAGACAACACTATAAATTGCCACAGTGCATGCATCAAAGTGATATGACTGGAAAATTGTTTAAGCTGAGTTAAAAATCCAAATCACACACACACACACACACACACACACACTCACACACACACACACCCCTTGCTATTTTTGATGACTCATCATCAAGTTCTTGTGACTTCAGAGAAGTTATATGATGCAATAGCAACTATGAGTTGGAGAACAGTTCAAAGTGGCCACTAGTTTTTATCTGAGGTCCTTCCCTAACATTCTGAAGTTGTTGGATCTGTTTTCAGATTGTTCAGGCTTACAAATAAATTGTGAGAAAAAAGAAGTTACATGGTTGGGAGCAATAAGAATATGTGGAATTGCATTTTGTTCCCATCACAAATTAAAGTGGAATCATTTTTTAGGTGTCTTCTGTGTTTGAGAAATATACTCTGACATGCAGTCATCTTTGAATGTCCAGGAAAACTTTAGTAGCAAATGACTTGAACTAATAAAGACAAATGGTTACTGTAACTAAGTCACTCATAGTACTAATTCTATTTTAGTTACTAACCATCCTTCTAAATTCTACTAATAGATGCTCTTAAAATATATACGAATTATTATCATAATTTTGATATATCTTAAGAGCAGCATTATGGAATAATTAAAGGGACTATACTAAGAGAAAAGTTCAAATACCAGTAGATTCAAGAGAAAAGGGTGGTTTAAAAGTATCACATGTCCAAAATATTAGTGAGGCTTTAAGAAATTAATAAATCCTGTATGTAATGTACCATGAAAACTCCTTCTAAACAATGAATTAAACAGGTATGAAAGAAATATTATCATATATACTTACTAACAAGTTGAGCCCAACTGCAAACAACAAAAATCCTGATCTGCCAATCCATAATGCTTCAGCAGATCAGGGTCTGTGTTGTTTGTTCTACTGATTACTCCTAACAAACTGCACAGACCTAGATCTACTAGTGCATTATGCGATGGCAGATCTGGGTCTTCAGTTTGCAGTTGGACCTGACTTTAGATTCATCTCAAAAAGTTAAACCATTTTTTTAAAAATGTTATTCTGCCTTGGAGCTTGTTTAGATTCAGCCAGTTTTCATGTTCAAACAATTTTCAGGATATATTAAGTCAATCTTCATGGTATAACTCTTGAATCAAAACTGATAATAAAATGGTGCATTATGGGTTGATAAAAGTGTTCTTTTTATTAATGATTTTCTATGACTTTAATTCTTTCTGCAAGAAAGTAATTGCATATAATTGTGTGGAATAACAGCAGCATTACTGGGCCACTGGAAAATGCCATTCTGGAAAACCATATGAAATTAGCAGCTATCAAAACAAAAATTTGACAGTTATAGAAGGTATGTGACAAACAGCTAAATTCTTTTATTTTCATCTTCTTGCTATGGTAGTCATTAGGTCTTTATTCACCTCCTTGCTACAGTCGGTATCAGGCCTTTATTCTCCTTCTTGCTATAGTAGCCATTGGGCCTTTATTCACCTACTTGTTCTAGTATCCACTAGGTCTTTATTCACCTTCTAGCTACACTAGACATTAAGCCTTTATTCACCTTCTTGCTACAGTAGCCATGAAACCCGTATTCACCTTCTTGCCTAGTAGCCACCAGGCCTTTATTCACCTTCTTGCTACAGTAGCTACCCTCTTGCAACAGTAGCCATTAGACCTTTATTCACATTCATGCTACAGCAGCTATTAAGCTTTTATTCACCCTTTTACTACAATAGCCATTAAGCATCTATTCACCTTCTCACTCTAGTTGCCATCAGCTCTTTATTCACTTTCTTGCTATAGTAGCCATTAAGCCTTTATTCACATCTTGCTAAAGTATCAATTAGGCTTTTATTGACCTTCTTATTTTAGTAGCCATTAAGCCTTTATTCACCTTCATGCTCTAGTAGAAATTAGGCCTTTATTCACCTTCTTGCTACAGTAGCCATTAGGCACTTATTCACCTTCTTGCTACAGTAGCCACCCTCTTGCAACAGTAGCCATTTGACCCTTATACACATTCATGCTACAGTAGCTATATTAAGCATTTATTCACCCTTTTGCTACAGTAGTCATTCAGCATTTATTCACCCTTTTGCTACAGTAGTCATTCAGCATTTATTCACTTTCTTGCTACAGCAGCCATCAGGCTTTTATTCACTTTCTTGCTACAGCAAACATCAGGCCTTTATTCACCTTCTTGCTACAGTAGCAATTAACCCTTTCTTCACCTTCTTGCTAAAGTATCCATTAGGCCTTTATTGACCTTCATGATCTAGAGGTCATTCAGCCTTTATTTGCCTTCTTGCTAAAGTAGCCATCAGGCATTTATTGACCTTCTTGCTATAGAAACCATTAGGCCTTTATTCACCTTCTTGCTATAGCGGCCATTAATTTTTATTCTCACCTTCTTGCTACAGTAGCCATTATTACATAAAAGGCTCAAGAAAAATGGTCATAATATTTAGTCAAATCAAAATTATATATAAAGCAAATTTGGAAAATTATTTTTAAAAATCGTTTTCAAATTATGATGTGCGCAATGTTACAGTCATTTCAGTTTTGTTTACTGCACAAAGTCATGGGTACAAATACCTATTCAAATGTGGAAGCATGGAAAATGAATTGTGTACATTTTATAACCAACACAGTGACCACATTGAACATTCTTTCTTTGAGTGTAGACTAAATCTTTTGGCAGATGTTTGAATAAGACGCATATTAGACTGAAAATGTATGTATTGAACTTTTAAATCTTTTATACATATATATATATATATATATATATATGTTGGTGTGTTGGATCCTGGTCTTAGATCATTACATGTATTATGCATATCAAAAGGAACATCTCTTCTTGCAAATTCTAGAGAAAAAGTCCAACTTTAATATCAACTATATACTTTATTAGGTTGATATACATACAGGTGCCTATTACTTACTCCTGCCCCCCTCCCTCCAGTAGAAAAAAAATGTTAAAAATACTGAATAAATTATAACCAGTATTTAATCACCTGTGAAAAGAGCTGTGTACAATGCACTTTTGTTTGCATAATGTATGTCTGAGCGCATATAATGTTCATAATAATTACAATTATAGATGTTGATAATATATGAATATTTACAAATGAATATATCATTATAGATTAAAATATCTCAAATACATGTATTTGATACTTTCAATATCAACTATCAGTCTCAGATACATGTATTTGATACATTCATTGTCAACCATTTGTCTCAGATACATGTATTTGATACATTCATTGTCAACTATTAGTCTCAAATACATGTATTTGATACATTCATTGTCAACTATTAGGTGTTTTGTGGAAACAAAAAAGTGAAACAAGTAAATTTTGTCCCCCACCTATCATGGTGTGACTGGTCATTAAATTATTGTTCACAGTCATGATATGTAAATATGACCTTTATGGTAGGGCTGTAACATTATTAGGTAGACACTGAAATCAATCAAGCTTCACTGATTTATTTTAAAGAATTTTACAGAAAAATTGTTGCAAAGATATAAAAGGAAAGATTAAACCCTGATATGATACATTATATGCCATCAAACTCAGAAGCATAAGTGTACCATAATTCATCCCTGTACCACAAATGGCTTTATCAAATTAAACAGATACAAAAAGAAATTAATTGATTGAGTCATGACCTTGACATAGAGGAGAAAACCTTAAATATGCATTCCAACACATCTTCTAGCCACAATATATAAGTATGCCAAGCTTCATCCATTTATTTTTCAAAGATCTTCCAGTTAGAAATCAAAATGTGATTGAAAAAATAAACAATTGACCTTGACATGATTCTTGAAGATTAAGTCCTAATGTGGTACATGACACACCTTTTAGTGATAACATATAGCTATGCCAAGTTTCACCACTTCATCTTAAATGGCTCTAAAATTATACAGTGAAAAGAAAAGTGTATAGAAACATTCAACATATAACACCATGATATTGACCATGAATTTAGACCCACAGTGTTTTACACAACACATCTGCTAAACATGGCATATATGTTAACCAAGTTACATTGCTGAATCTCAAACAACTGTAAAGTTATAAAATGAAAGTGCAATGGAAAACATAAAATACGGAACTGTGATCTTGATTCTGAGGAAAGGACTCACAATGCTGTACATGACACTCCTTCTAATAATGATTTACACGTATGCCAAGTTTCATCCCTTACTTTCCAATGGCTTTAAGGTCATAGAAAATCAGGAAAAGTGTGACAGAAAACATACAATATTGAGCTGTGACCTTGACCTTGAAGGTTGCACTCCCAGTGCGTTACACAATACACTTTTTAGTGAAGTATATTTATTTTCATCCCTTAATCTCAAATGGATTTAAAGTTATGGAGTCAAAGGAAAAGTATGATGAAAACATAAAATACTGAGCCATGACCTTGACCCTAAAGAAAGCCCCTCCAATACAGTACACAACACACCTTCTAGTGATGATATACATGTATATGAAACTTCACCCTTTAGTCTCAAAGGGTCAAAGAGCTTTTGAGCTATAGAACAATAGGGAAAGTGTGATGGAAAATTGAAAGTATTAAGGTGTGACCTTGACCCTGGAGATAGTACCTCCAATGTTGTACATCACACGCTTAGTGATGATGTATACTGTATTACATTTTTTCTTGGGTTTAAATTTAGTTAATGAACAGAAGAGAAAGTGTGACAAACAGATCAATGGACAGAAGTGTGGATATGATGTTCCTCTGTTTTTCTTCAAAATGGCAGGAAACAAAAAAATAATTGACCTAGTGCAATGAGCATTCAGTTGTGACCCCAAACTCCTGTCATATAAACATCCTAGGCAAATCTGAGTCAAAATTGTTAATTATTTCTTTGTTGTAATTAAAGAGCATAAATCCCGAATTGATATTAATATCAAGCAAAGGCAGATTTGGGTTCATCCTGTTAAGTCAGATGCTTGTCTAGACTGGTAAATACCACAGAGTTCAAAATTTCAAGAAAATATTGCACTACACTACCTATGAGAATTTTAATTTTTCTCAGCTTTATGTACAGGCATTGTAAAACATATACTGTATGTACTTGCATATAAGTTGGATCCAACTGCAAATTGCATAGACCCAGATCTGCTATTGCATAGTTCACTGGCAAATCTGGGTTTATGCAGTTTGTTAGAAGTAATCAGTAGAGCAATACAGTGTGACCCCGCTATAACACGGTAGTTGGGAGCCATAGAACCCGACCGTGTTATAGACCGAACCGTGTTATAAGCAACCAGGTCAGTTAGCTGAAGAAAATGATGCATGTACCCGAAAAAATGTGCGGGGGGGGGTAGGAAATAAATGCGCAAAAATACGTGCTTCATTGGCACAGTTATCATCTTAAGTCGATGCATATTAAATGAGAAATACACCTGTAGTGAAAACCGAGAAGGCATATGTAATATGTTACTTTATTCAGAGAACCACGCATTGGTACATATACGTGTATTTACTGTTTATATATACATGTCTAATGTATAGCAATGAATAAAGTATCAACACCGTGTACTCACCCGTGAATCACGTCACATACATTGAATCCACAATACAAGTAATTCCATCGAAAATATGCACACACACACACACACACACACACACACACACACACACACACACATTTAAAATATTCAATAATTTTGTCACAGGTCATATAGGTCTGAATTTAGTGGAATAAAATAGCACAATCACATAACGAATGATGAAGCACATTTACTTTTAAGTACGTCCGAAGTCGGTAAAAATATACGTTTTAAGCGCCGTCGGTAGAGTTCGTAAACATAAACTTTTTTCCTGTAAAAAGGAAACTTTCACGGCACAGTAAAAATGTTCCAGTCACGTTGGAAAATGAAACAATCCATCAGATTCCATTGCTTTTATTGTAAGTTCGGCAATGGCTTCCTTTGAAGATAGGTTCTTTGTTTTTATTGAAGATTGTAGTCGGCTTTCTTTGATGAAGGGTGCATGCGTTATTGAAGTCACCGCTAAAGGACAGCTTTGGAGAACCAAACAAATGCCCATTTCTTATTGTGGCGGCAACATCAAAAAATTGTATTGCATGATTGAGACTGATTTTTTTCCCATTTGCTTAGTATGTTTTCATAACAATCGGTGCTTCAAAGGTAATGTTTTCTTTGAAATTTCAGCTACTATTTTATCTGGGTACATTTTTAAAAAAAAAAAATGAATTGGCCGTCACATGGTCAATTGTAGTTACTGTTCCTCCCTGCCTATTGAATAGACAAGTGAGAGCTTTTTTTTTTTTTTACATTTGTGGTAGTGGAGTGATGCTGCCATCCATGCATGTGTCAGAAATTTAAAGAAAGGGTCAATCGACGATAGAGACAGGTGTTCTGGTCTGATGACAGGGATTACTACAGAAAACGTGAATGTTCTGAAGGATTTAATTCTGAGTGAAAAAAAGAGGAATTTTACTTACCATCTACATACAAATGTCAGTCTATGTAAATATATTAATCACTAGCCAGTGGCCGAAAATCCGATGAAGATAGATTATGAGATAATGCCTCGTCCGGTTGATCTCCGCTACCAGAAATGTAAATTTGAAAAAAAAAAGCAGATATCTCAAAGCATACAGTACTCATGCTAGATGTCAACATAAGCAGATTATGATATAACAATGCACTGTTAAGATGGTTTGTCAATATGGACAAAGAATTTGTTTATGTAACAATAGATAAATTTCGGTGCATTTTATATCAACTTTGCGGCTTCCTTTCATGGGGCCTCTTAATTTCTCCATTCCAAACCAATGGTTGTACATACAAGTTTAAACAGCCAACAATGTCGCAAAAAAAAAAATCACCAGATGGTATATTTTTCCGCCAATAAGGAAAAAAAAATCGCAATTTGCGACATTGGCAAAGCCCTGTGCGATTCGTGAATAAACTTTTTACATGTTATTTTTCGTACTTTTAAGAAGAAAACACTATTTTTTTGTGTATGAGAAAAATGCATATAAAATTTCAGGAGTCACGCCATGATTATCTTGTATTATTCATACGCGATATCTTCCTTAAAATAATAAACTTTTTTTTGTTATTTTCGTACTTTTAAGAAAGAAATTTTTTTTGTGTATGAGAAAAATACATGTATATGAAATTTTGGGAGCCACACCACGACCGTGTTATATCCGAATTCATGTTATAATGGAGCGTGCTATAGCGGGGTCACACTATGTATGTCTAACGTAACCTTTGTAGTTCTATCTGGTTTGGGGCATGTGCTATATGGATGTCTAATATAACCTCTGTAGATTTCTATCTGGTTTGGGGCATGTGATACATGGATGTCGAACATATTCTCTGTAAATTTCTACCTGGTTTGGGGCATGTGATATATGGATGTCTTACATAACCTTTGTAGTTCTATCTGGTTTGGAGCATGTGATATATGGATGTCTTACATAACCTGTGTAGTTCTATCTGGTTTGGGGCATATGATTTTATGTCATGTTTAGACATTTGCTGGAAGCTCTTGAGTTTCCTTTCAGTCTTAAAACTTTACTTATAAACCTCCATGCATCTGAACTAAACCAGCTGTAATGTGTACTACTTACATCCTGACACAGAAGATTTGATTTCTGACGGAACTCTATTGAGTTGGGATTAAGCAGGTCTCCGGTCCTGGTCAGGTTTAGTACCTCCTTTGTAAACACCACATCTGTGTAGGTGTAGTTACTAACGAAAATAAGGAGGTCTCCAATCGTAACTCCCTGTGCCTTTCCGTACAGTATCCTGGGAAGATCCTCAAACAAGATATCCCGTACAAGATCTGGGGTCTCTGGGGGTGCAGTGCCCTTAAATACAACATCCCATTCAACTCTTGTGGGATTATCTCTGAAAGGTATAATGTTTACAGAGAGATAAATATTTGATTCTACTTAATATGTATTTAATGTGCTGTAAAAAGATATCAATGTTGAATATAGATTGTGCAGATTTTGTAGACATTGATACAGAAAACAACAATGGATACTGTACCATCAATACGCTTGTTCTGCTCCACCCTTCTGCACCTCTGTGGCATAGTGACTGATCCCCATTTCCAAAAGACTCAAGGGCAAATGATTATCAATCTATATTTGGTAGCTTCCTAACAGTTATGCTCCCCCCCCTTAAAACTTACCTCCCAGTCAGACAGACAGTACTCCCTCATTATACCACTGTCTATACCACAGAGAACACCTCATTATAATGAACAATAAATATTAAAATTTTGGCAAAGAGATGCAAAGCTATTCAGGATAATAAAGATGCCTAAACTAAAGAGAAAAAAACAATAATAAAATAACAAAAAAAATAACTACATGACAAGAAAGAGAGCTAAGAATCTGACATTGCTAGTATTACCTGTGTATATCATGACATTGTTGTAAGCATGTAACAAGATTAATAGTATTACCTGAATATATGACAGTTTAGTAAGAATCTGGCAATGGTTACAAGTATTGCCTGTCTACATCATGACAGTTTTGTAGCATCATAGCGTTACTAGCATTACCTGAATATGTCACAAAAGTTTTATAAGCATGTGACATAGTTATTAGTTTTACCTGACTATATCATGATAGTTTTGTAAGCATGTGACAAGGTTACTAGTAATACCTATGTCATGACAAGTGTATAAGTATGTGACATAGTTACTAGTATTACCTAGCTATGTCACAATAGTTTTGTAAGCATGTGACAAGGTTACTAGTATTACCTGTCTATGTCATGACAGTTTTATGTCTCATATAGATGTTTACTGGAGAAAGTTACTTGATTGCTTGTTTGGCTGTTTTTTTCTTGACCATATAAAATATAAGAAATGGGTGCTATGTTCCTTTCCAAAGAACTCAGTCATACAGCTGACAAAAACTGGCCTAGGCAAGTATCTAACCCACAACTCTCTGATTACAAAACAGTATACTTACTTGAATTCTTTGACAACACATTCCTTGAAGTTGGGGAATCTGTCTTTGACAGCACTCATTAAGTATTCCACCTGGGAGAAAATAACAAATTACTGTTACGGTGTATTCTTTTTAACTTATTCTTAGCAGAGCATCAAGTGATAGTGATAATGTAAGATTTTAATTCTAGTTTCTATTATCTTTGCCTGTTTAAGGTTCAGCATCAATAAAATAAAATAAATTATTCTATTCTCCTTTGCCAAATAAAACTATACAATGCTGTTTTCACTGTTTTTGGCAAGTAATACCAAATATTAAAACATACTTTTTTGTTAAAAAAAATGATTTTTTTGTTAGCTTTTACAAGCCTTTTTGGAAACACTCATAATTGCTAACAACAATTATGAATGAAATTTTCTACAGAAAATTTGGAAACATAATGAAACCATATTTTAGAGCAAAATATGTATTGTTTAACAAGTTGTATCCAATCTCAATACATTAGGAGTACCTCCATAACCTCACAGATCAACCGCCTAGTGGTTAGAGTGTCCACCTTGGATGCGGGAGGTCATGGGTTTCATCCCCAGCCAATTCATACTAAAGACCTATAAAAATAGTACTAACAGCTACCTTGCTTGGTGCTCAGCATTAAGAGGTTAGTGTTAGGACTGGTCGGCCTGGTGTCAGGATAATGTGACTGGATAGGACATCATGCTACATGTCTGTGGCATGATGCCCCAGTGCTAGACATCACTATAAACTGCCACACTGCAGACATCATAGCAATATGACTGAAAAATCGTTAAAGCTACATTAAAAAATTCAAATCACACACACCTCACAGATCAAATTTTCCCATGCTAATGAATGGACGTGTTTTAGTACAAAATGTAAGCTCCAGCAAATCCAGCAGATATGACATCATTATAAAGCCATCGTGCAACCTGGGAATACAGTCTGTTGTGTTACTCATAAAACCACCATGTGGCACTGAGCCCTTCGGAATGAAAGATCTCTCAGGTAAATGCTGACAAAAGTCATTTCTGTTCCCCACAACTTGAAAGATGTCAGAAGTTGCACTAAAATGTCCTCATGGAGTCCTGCATGGAGTCCTCTTGGGAAGAAAAGTCAGACGAAAAAATTGGTTTCTAGACAAAGTACAGATTTTTATGAGCGGAAACCTGTTCTTGGCAATGAAAGCAGGGACTGTCATGAGCAAAACCAAACCATGATGATGAAACTGAAAACAGTTCAGGTCAACCAATAATGCAAGAATCCCACTGATACTGCCTGTTGTTACAGAAGTTAGTGCTTCAATGGGTGTATTTGGAAAATATGGCAGGGAAGCTGGGTATGTGCAATGAAAGTTTCTTTGGCAGCATGTTTCCTGACTGCCTGGCTGTGGAATATGAGGTTGTTTCTTTGACAGCCTATTTGCTGACTGCCTGACTGTGGAACAAGTTTGGATAGGGGTTGCAATCTGCAAATGGTTATGTAATGGTGTTTTATGGACACAGCAATTGTACTGGAGAGTGAGTCCTGTTAATTGTATAAGCCATACACAAGCTTTATCCTAGGCATGTCTGTCTGGATAATAGAAGTTTAGATAATCAAATCTCCACTGTGATCTTTAATATATACATATAAGAATCAAACATTTCCTGAAATAAATGGTGAAACCCTTAAAATCTTACATCATTGCAGAACAATTGTGCATGATTGATGAATCTACGTGAGGTATTTGAAGCCAGATCAGGACTGTAGGTCAAGTTCAGGGTTGGGAAGGATAAGCGGAAGGCTGTTTCAACCCCTGTAAAACAAAAAATAATTGTTTGTATTTCTGTATCTGTTATGGCAACATGCTGAAAAACAAAATAAAACAAACATTGCCATAAAGGATACCTTCATATACTGTAAAGAATTGTTATTGACAAAGGGAATTTTCAAGCGAATTCTACAGTACCAATACTCAAAAATATTTACTTATATATATATATATATATATATATATATATATATATATATATATATATATATATATATATATATATATGAAGGTCTGAATAACATAAAAAAGGATAATTGAGCAGACAGCATTTTAGAAATACTGTACAAAGTAAAAAAATTGATACCTGTGAAATTTTTTCTAGGAGATTATTATTGTGCACCAGCTCAATTTTTTGTTCAACTGAAATACGTCGCTTTAGCTTCTTGAAAAATTGACCAAAAACTACTTCATGGAATCTCCTGTGGTTATTTCTTCCATGTGAAAAGTCCCAATTAAAACAAAATACTTGAATAAAAGAAACTGAGACTTAGCCTAATACTTAAAACATACCAGTTTCACAGTTTTTGCCAGTGAAATCAAGTGCACAGACACAAGCGTAAGATCCAATTCTGTTAATACATGTTCCTCCATTCAGGCACGGATTCACCAAACATTCATTGATATCTGAAAAACAAAGCATTTATGACTTTATTTACACTTTAATGTTGAGGTTTCTGGTATTGTTAATAAATCCACCTATGTTACAGAATTACTCGTAGTAATTTGATATTACATTTACAAATGTTACACATCTCTTTACAATAACATTTCTTAAATTGAATAGACATTGACAAATTTTATTTAATAATGGAGTTGCTTTACACAGAAAGAAATATTAGCCTTTTGGAGCTATTTTACCTACTGTAACAATAATATACCAATTTATTCAAAAATCAGTAATAAACATGGATCCCACACTTTTCTAACGATAAATTTCCAGGTCTTTTCCAGGTTTTTTCCAGGATGAAATTAATTTTTTCAAGGTTCACATATTACCATTACTGAATGGAATTAAAGAACATTTTAGATTATAAAGCATGTATTTTCCAAATCTAAAGATGTATCTATTTCAAGACTCTCCAAGACATCTAAGTCAGAAAAGATGATTATGTACAAAACCACAAAACATATCACATGAAAGAAGTTTGACTATATTCCTATAAATTGGCATGTAAGGTCATTATAATGTAATGAATAAAAATTCCAACTTTATTTTTCTATAGCAATGTATATGCATGTTATACAAAGTAAACATTTCTTATCACTGTATGAAAAAACAATAAATGCAAAGTATTAGATTCTTATCTTGTAACAAAACAGTTTAACCCTGAATTTATTTGTGCCAATCTAATCTCGAGCAAGATTTTTCAAACAACCTAAACTACTAAAGATGATTTGGTTAAAAATCCATCATTCAAAAACATTTACAAAAGGGTTGATTTAAATTTTGAGAAAAGACCATTAAAATTATAATTGCCGTATAAACAAGGACTGAATTTTCTGTAAAATCAACTTGTCCTTTTGCAATTTGATAAACCAGTCCCCAAGCCTGCATTGATACAGGGGCTCATATCATTTTTAATATATAATACAAAGGATGACAATTTCCCATTTCTCATGCATTCTCTTTTAGATCTGAAACCAATGCTTCAAGCTACATGTCACAATGTAATAGTTTTGCACCAAAGTTTAGCTCAGAGATTCAACATTTTGGACAACAAATCTCGCTTAAAGTGAACAGTAGTCCATTTTCTAATCCAGGTTTCCTACACATATTCCCACCCCACTTTTCACATTTGGACATTTAGCTGGTGGGTGGGGATCACAGAAATTGCATATAGAAAATTTGCAATTTGCAGCCACCATGCACTAGTGGCATATGGTAGTTGCTTACCAGCAGGTCAAGCAAATCTAAACAATGCTATATCAACTCATACCTGCATGAAATCAGTAGGAAAATGATTTATTTTCTTTGAAATTACAAGTATTCATTGTCTTTAATCCACTGACAGACTAGATGAAACAACAGCATTGATGAAACTTGACCCGGCACTCACCATTTGCATTACTTTTGTCACATGACTTCACAAATCTCAATAGCCACATGATATCAGCAACAAACTCCTTTTTAATGCTGTACAAAAATTAAATTATATTAAATGAAAGTCAGACACCTTTTGTAAAAACCAGAAAGAACATATAATTCTCAACACATTTATTTCTAAAACAGCAACAAGAAACCTGTTGCTGTTGCAGCAATCTGGCCAGTCAGATTCATCAAGCAGAGAGCACATGCCAAAGTGGTAGTCACATGATCCAACAAAACCCAGTAGTTGTTCTTGGAATACATACAGAAAATTTTAGGTTATTTCACTTTTGTATTTTTATTACAACCAGAATATGACTTTCATTTAATATTTTTTTTCTTTTTTCTACAACATTTTAAATGGCTTATTACTGATATCAAATGACTGCTGGATCTAATGATGATGTCAAAAACATGTGGGATGTGAGATTTGTGTACTCGTGCAACTACCAATGCAAATCACGAGCACCAGGCCAAATTTCATTAATGCCATAGTTTTATTTTGTCTTTCAGCAGACTAAAGACATAATGATTTTAATACTCACAATTTCTGAGAAAATAAATAATTTTCATGTCAATTTCATGCAGATATAACTTAAGTTAACAATGTTTAAATTTGCTAGGATATCCAGTAGCAGCTACACTATGCTGCCACCATGTTGGCCTCTTGTGATGCTAGACTGGTTTTCATCTCTTCCATGTAAGAAAAATTATGGATATTGAGCAGTCTGTGGAAAAAAAGTCTACTAGATGAATCTAATTCAATGAGCATTTAGATTGACTCAACAAATGTTTATGGCAAGCACCCAAATGATCCATACTGCAACCTCCAAATATTCTGGTCAGAACTCATTAAATTTAACTCATGATCAGTTCAGTTACAACTCAATTATGTAATTGTTTCGGGCATCAAGTGGTGGTGGAAAATTCCTGGGGTTTTCCCCACTTTCATTAATATTTGCAAAATTCAAGGACTTTTCATGGTCGAGACAAAAATTATAATCTCTCCTAACTATTTTCTGGTTTCCCGGTAGCATGGGAACCCTGCATATAGTACTTACAATCATAAGTTTTTTTTCATTTTTTTTTTGTCTTCTAAAATGGTAATGTTTTTCAAAAGTGTTAAAATACACATGCATAATGGCTGGAAAAATCACACTTAGGCTATTTCCTGCCTCCTAATTAATAATTTCTGATTAAAATTTAATGCAGAGAAGTCCATTTACATGAATATAATATACTCTATGCTTACAATACAGGCAGTGGAAAATATGGTTAAAAATATTACCAACATCCCAAATGAAACATAGTTTGGCTTGGTTTGGTGCTTTATGGTACAGCAACACAAATAGGTTATTTAGTGCCAAGGCAACTAGAGTAAAGTGCCTTGCCTAAGGACACACCAAGGTAGCTGAACAGGGCTGATCCAAGATGGTAGGATTCAAATCAGCACACATTCAGTCATATATATGCCATGCTAACCAATCAGTCACAATGGTAAACATTAATTTTTGTTACAGTTACTATTGTTATATGTCCTCACAGGAAGATCTCTAACTACAATAACCAATGTACAGAGGTCTCTGATGTAACATATTTCACCACACCAATAAATTTCAAAGGAAGTCCTCAGTAATGCCTGAAGGAGATATAATGATATACTCTGATTGTGTTGCACATATGTTGTACCCCTGGCAAACTGAAACAGGCTTGTTGTACACTCACAACTGTTGCACACCCCTGGGAAATTGAGACTGGTTTGTTGTACACTCATGTATTGCACTATATGTTGTACCCCTGGCAGACTGAGGCAGGGTTGTTGTGCACTCACAGCTGTTGTACATATATTGTACAACTGGCAAACCAGGACAGGCTTGTTATACACTCACAGCTGTTACTTTGCTTGTGTTACAGAGGCAGCTAATATTATATTTGTTACTAAACTTACCAATATTACAGAGGTCTCCAGTATAGCCAGGTGGACAGATACACCTGTATCCTCCTGGTGTGTTGACACAAGTTGCCCCATTTGCACACTGAGACAGGCCTATTGTGCACTCATTCACATCTGCAAAATAATTGTTATGTTTAGTCAAGCATAAGACATTGGAAAAGCAAAAAAATTGCATTAGACACAGAAACAAGAGGTCCTTGTGGACCTGAAATCACTCACCTGTCCAATGTCTGCCTAATAAAGCAATGCACAAGCAATTCACCCCAAAAATCAAGGTCAGAAATAAGTTTGCTGTGTAACTTTATTCAGCACTGATGACTGCATATTGTATGAAAACAATTGTTTCAAGATTTGTAATACATCTTCATCTATATTTGATGCCAAATCACAATCATTTGTTCAATACTGATTATCCTTTATGACAGGACTTTTTTGTTAACTTTGGCTAAATTATGTTGATCATTTTAATCTTTTTTACAGATATGGTTGTTTTAATGTATTTATATATTTAGCAACATTGCTCATATTTGATTGTGGATCACCATTGTTTGCAGAAACTGGAAAGCCCTTCATGCCAGGTGCTTTCTGTCAAATTTTGTACAGTTTTTTTAAGTTCTATTTCTTGTAATGACAGCAGAACTTTCTTTTGGTGAATTAGATGATTTGTACACACTTGAAAGACCTTTATGCCAGAGTGCTCTGTCAAATTTTGTTGAATTCTGTTCAGCAGATTCTGAAAACGGTTTGTTCTAAGTGATTCTATTTTTACTAACAGGGACCATATTTGATGAAATATCAGCATCATTTTATAGCCATTTTTGCTTTAGTGCATTTTTGTCAAATTTTATTGAATTATATTTAGCAGTTTCCATGTAAAGTTTTAAAATGTTTGTTTTAATTTTTAGTAATCATTACCATATTTGACAGCAACATTTACACAAATTTTAAACTGCTTTATGCCATGGTGTTTTCCATAAAATTTGGTCAAATTCTGTTCAGTGTTTTTTAACAAGTAATTTAAAGGTTTTTCTATTTTTGTTGTATCACCCATATTTGGCTGCAGATTTTGGGTACATTAGAAGTCCTTCATCCAAGGATGCTTTGTGTCAAATTTGTCAAATACTGTTCAGTGGTATTTTTGAGAAAGACTTATTTAAAAGTTTTCTATTTTTAGTAAGAGTGGTCAAATTTGATGGCAAATTCACATTAATGGTACAAATTTGAAAGCAAGCCCTCAATGTCAACATAACATCTGCTAAATTTGGTTGTAATTGGTCCTGTGATTTTTAAAAAGAATTGTAAAGCAGCAGTGCTGATAGATAATGTATGCTGGACACAGGCAATTTTAATCTTCTTTAATTTTGTCATTATTTTCTTTTATAAATCCTCCAAATCTGATGAAAATCTAGAAGAATAAAGTTAAAATTGATGCAAGGGCATTGTTTTGAAAATTTGAATAAACAATTGTAAGTTTTAGTTATCACACATATTTGTTAAAACATAAGTGGTCTACTTGTACTATTCTCTTATAATCCATAATCTGTAAAAAAAAAATTAAAATCCCCATTTTAAAAATGTGATGCTGGAATGGAATAACCCGTTCTGTTATGACAATCCAGGAGATGTCATTTAGTCAATTATTAAATGAACACGTATAAAACAAGGGAAATGAAACTATATATGGATGTTCAATACATTAAGATGAAATATTTCATGCCAAAACTGAAAATTGCAGTTGAAATCAGAAAAATTTAATAAAATTTCCAATACTTTTATAAAAATGTGGTGAAAATGTATGGTATGCACATGTTTGAAAGTTCTTATCTGTTCACTCTTTGGCAGGAGATAAGGGGCTGAAATGATGGCATCCAGCTAAAGTAAGATATTACAAAGCTTAAAAGTTTAACTATGTTCATCTATGTGACTATAGTAACAACAATTAGATGCCATTACAGATTCCAAAACTTATCATTGTACACCCATGCCTCCACCAACTTAGCATCCCCACCTCCAGAGTGACCCAAGGTCAAAATGAAAAATCTTTCAAAATATATGATACATCTTTCTGCTTTGACTGAATTTATGAAGTTTGGTCTGAAGATAATTGAAATTGCCATTTTAATTTAAATTTTTGTATATCTAATCATTGAGTCCCTCCCAGGGATCCCAGGGGAGAGGGCCAAGTATGACACACTTCTTCCAGATGGTTACCCCAAGGGCAACTGCAGTAATAATGCTTAATATGATGTAATGACTGATGATACAGTAATAATGCCCTGTATAATGTAATGACTTTGATGCTGCTGTAATAATGCCATATATATTGTAATGACTGATGCTACTGTAATAATGCCCTGTATAATGTAATGACTCTGATGCTACTGTAATAATACCATATATATTGTAATGACTCCAATGCTACTGTAATAATGCCATATATATTGTAATGACTGATGCTACTGTAATAATGCCCTGTATAATGTAATGACTCTTATGCTACTGTAATAATACCATATATATTGTAATGACTCAATGCTACTGTAATAATGCCCTGTATAATGTAATGACTCTGATGCTACTGTAATAATGCCATATATATTGTAATGACTAATGCTACTGTAATAATGCCCTGTATAATGTAATGAATCTGATGCTACATTAATAATGCTCTTTATAATGTATTTTCTCTGATACAGTAATAATACTCTAGATAATGTAAAGTAATGACTCTGATGCTACAGTAAAACTACTCTTTATAATGTATTGACTCTAACGCTACAGTAATAATGCACTATATAATGTATTGACTCTAATGCTATATAAATGCAGAAAGCTCCTGTTTTGATTCGTTCTTTACTTTCCAAAATACACACTATATACATTGATAATAATAAATACTCACAAAACTTTATGCAATCCAATGAAATTTGAAAACATGACAGCAATAATAATAAAGCTCAAGAAAATTAAATGCCAATTACAGTTTACACCTTTTGAAGCACACCTACCCTTTATTAATGTTAGTCACTATTTATCAATGAAAATATCCAACATAGTGTATTGATGATGAAAGTACTGTATTACCTACTGTTAGACACTGTTCCACACTGGATAGTTATTTCAAGAGTAAATACCATGTCTGATTCAGGCATTAGTCATTTTGTATTACAGCTTACATTTCATTTTTGAATATTTTGCTGATCACAAGTACCATGCACTATTTCTTGAGCAAATGGACTCAAGTGTGCTTTTTGTTCTTAATAAAGTTTCATGGACAACTAATTGTTGAATAAGAGTCAGCAGTTCAGTCAACCAAAATATTGTATTCTTTAATCACATCCATATTATATGTCTGAAGTGGTATTTTGTCATGTATGGAAATAATCCACTTTGTTATGTGTGCAGATAATCAACTTGTGTGAAATGGCTCTGTTTTCTCCACTGTCTTCCCATTCATTTAATTGAGCAATCACCTGGGCCAACAGATAAATCTGGCACCTACAATTTATCTGTAGGACTTAACCATTCCATCTTTAAATAAGACAGTGGCCTCTCTTTGTGATGTGCTATACAGACATCAAAGAATGCTCCTGCTTTTTGATCACACTTAGCAACATCAAGTCAAGTACAGAATTCACACATATCAGATTCCAGTATACAGAGGACTCCACAGGCTCACATTGGTAAGAAATTTAACTGCAACTTTCCATCCTTTGACCACTGAGTTAATGACACTGTGATAGTTATGAAAATGAAACTTAATTTTAACAGAGCTGTTTACATATGGAAAAGATGTAAGTTTTGCTTTAAAAAAAACTTGGTATGCTGTCATTAACTTAGGCAAGCTGAAGCTAAGCATAGAAATAGACCAACCTTTATTAAATACATGGGTATTTAATACACAAAGCTCTTGCAAATTTTTTTTATCAACTAAAGACAACACAGATATAGAGTTAATACTTCATTCAACAGTATCTGCTGCAGAATCACTCTAACTTCTTTGTCTTTCCATGGGTGGTTTTCATTCATTGGCTTTTCCACTGTCAATCAATCTGACATTTCCCAATACTTCTGTGGTGGAGGCATACAACATGTACACATAGAGTCAAAGTGGTGAGATGCTATGTATTTACCATGCAGTGCTTCAGTTTGGAACTAGCATGGTGGGGGGGGGAGATTAATTGCTCCACCATGATCAATAGAGAAAAGACAAATTGTGTGAGCTATATTGTAATTAGCAATATGATGATAAGGAACTAGACTGCTGCATCTAAAGAAGTTCCATACATGATCTAATTAATATCAAAGATGTCCCCCATATCGATGATGTACAAGAACTTAATCTTTAACTTAGACTTTAACATTGACCGATGCTGCTAAAAAGTGATACCTATGTCTTGCCATGTTTATGCCAGTTGGACAATAATAAAAGTAACTAGTAGTAATAATAATTGTCAAACATACCTGTCTCACAGTTGTCTCCTGTCCACTGAGGTAGACAAGCACAGTAGTATGCTCCCTCTGTATCAATACAGGTCCCTCTATTCAAACAGATGTTGGGTTTTTCTATACACTCGTTCACATCTATAATGAAGGAAATTTCGTTCGAGTGCCTTTCAATGGAAGCTTAAGGGGACCAAAATGAAGTTCCAAATTATAAAATACTGTCCTCAACATTAAGATCTTTTGTACATTATATTGAGGGTTACATGTACCAGAACTGGTCACATGCTAAACACACAAAACACCTCAAGCAAGAGACATTACATGAAAGTATAGATATCTGTGTAATAAAATTATATCAAAGAAATGTGGGCTGCTAAATTACCTATGGTTTACCAGCAAGTACTGGATTACCATATGACATATATAATCAAAAATAGGACTTGCAAGCAAACTCATTTTCATAGGCATTTAACTGGACTCTCTTTTACCATATATACCTGCTTTTAAGTTGAGCCCAACTGCAAACTGCACAGACCATAAAGATCTCTCATCGCATAATGTGCAGCCAGATCTGGGTCTCTGCAGTTTGTTAGTAGTAATCAGTAGAACAAGCAACACACACCCTGATCTGCCAGTGCATTTATGATGGCAAATCTGGGTATATATTATTTGCAGCTGGACTCAACTTATATGCAAATATGTAATTTCTTTGTATTGTGGGGGAAATGCAACTTTAAAAATTAAAAATTAAGGCTTCCCAACCCCTCAAACCACCACGTATCCAATGTTTAACTAAACAGGAACAATGATTCAACAATCTTTGATAAAATATTATAAATACATTTTATCATTCTTCTGAGATTTTTTAAATTTGGTTTTGCACAAATAAATCCCAAGGTATAAGAATACAGGTACTAGTACAGAAGGATGAGTCAGTTTTACTCCATCCTATTGAGACATCAGAAAACTATAACCACCATTACAGATGTGTGGGTCTTACTCCATTCTAATGAGACATCAGAAAACTATAACCACCATTACAGATGTGTGGGTCTTACTCCATTCTAATGAGACATCAGAAAACTATAACCGCCATTACAGATGTGTGGGTCTTACTCCATTCTAATGAGACATCAGAAAACTATAACCGCCATTACAGATGTGTGGGTCTTACTCCATTCTAATGAGACATCAGAAAACTATAACCACCATTACAGATGTGTGGGTCTTACTCCATTTAAATGAGACATCAGAAAACTTTAACTGCCATTACAAAGGTGTGGGTCTTACTCTACACTACTGAGACATCTGCCATTACAGTTGTGTGGGTCTTACTCCACGCTACTGAAACATCTACCATTACAGATGTGTGGGTCTTACTCCACACTACTGAGACATCTGCCATTACAGATGTGTGGGTCTTACTCCACACTACTGAGAAATCTGCCATTACAGATGTGTGGGTCTTACTCCACACTACTGAAACATCTGCCATTACAAAGGTGTGGGTCTTACTCCACACTAATGAGACATCTGCAATTACAAAGGTGTGGGTCTTACTCCACACTACTGAGACATCTGCAATTACAAAGGTGTGGGTCTTACTCCACACTACTGAGACACCTGCCATTACAAAGGTGTGGGTCTTACTCCACACTACTGAGACATCTGCAATTACAAAGGTGTGGGTCTTACTCCACACTACTGAGACATCTGCAATTACAAAGGTGTGGGTCTTACTCCACACTACTGAGACATCTGCAATTACAAAGGTGTGGGTCTTACTCCACACTACTGAGACATCTGCCATTACAAAGGTGTGGGTCTTACTCCACACTACTGAGACATCAGAAAACTGAATCTGCCACTACTGTGCTTCAAAACTGGTTAACTATAAGAGATTATTTGATGCCATTGATTCCTTTGTGGATATCTGATGTGAGTAACTTTGCTTTAAAACATGCTTTAGCAATGCAACAATCATTTTCCTTGCTTTTTTTCTTTTAAATCATCAGAAATTATGAAATACAATCTTGTTTTGACCGAAACAGTTGGGTATTATTATTAGCAGTATGACAAAGTATTCATTATTAGGTGTCAGTCTGTCCAATGGACTCCAAGGTCAATTTCAGCAGCATGTATAAATTTGCATTTTCATGACCAGTAAGTGTACATATGGTTATTGTGTTGTGGGGAATCCAATAATTTTTATGTTATGACCAGGAGTCAAGTTCCTGGCAATATCCCAGGGTATGACCAAAGGATCCCATTCTGATAAGTATTCACACGTGGGTCACTGATTATATATGTTAGTAGTCATGCATACGAGGCAAACAACTATCAAGTTATTTTAAAATTATTTTAAATTCACCCTTGCCACAATCCCCACCCACAGGGGCATGATCAACATTCCCAAAAAAGTTTCATTTGTCTGGCTTGAACAATGTATGATGAGTTCAAGTAAATTACACATGTACACATATACACCCATATTTGGTATAATGGCAGTCCATTACACATGTACACATATACACCCATATTTGGTAGTCTTACATTTCCAATAGTCACCTTTACTTAGCAGTCACCTGTTCACAATGGTCATTCTAATTTCCCTCCAACAAATTTTCTATATAAATGCTCTGTATGTAACAGTCACCTGTCTTCTGCAATCAGTGGACCGGTGTTTCCTGACCAAAACAGTTGTTTCTCCATGTCTTAAGTGGTCAACTGGTACCTATCTACAATGACCACTCAATCTTTTACTTCATGAGGCAAGCATTGTCTAGATAAAAGAATTTCGTGTAAATCAATTTGCAAACATTCCTTATCTCACATATACTAAATGTACTAAATGTACAGTAATGTACTAAATGTACACCAGTAATGCTTGTTGTGTAACTAAAAGTTGTCAAATTTTTTAAAGAGAGGCAATTTTTTATCATGAGGGTAAAGCATCAGAGCTATTTGTTTGCTGGATGGTGGAAACAATAGTTGTGTTATTGCAGAAGAAATGGAAACTGCCTTTTGTGCAAGCTTGACAGGTATAGTTCAATATCTTCATCTATTTGCCTGTGAAGTAAAGCTATCTCTAAGGAAAAAAGATCATCTTTGATTGGAGACATGATTTACATCACTTTTCATTAGGGTCAGGGGTCACTGAATATTTAAAACTTGACTATAAAAACAAGCAAAGTTTTGGTTCATGGGTTGCCAAGAATAGCCATATATGTCTTCTTTTGATTTCCTATTCATTGCAGGTTTTTCACATAAGCCAGCTTTCTTTTGATATCAGTGAGCTGAACAACTAGCTAAAGCAGATATTGTTTCTAATGTAAGAAGAAACACCATCATTATTTTAAGTCAGTGGTGACTGAATTTATAGACTGAATTAAAGTGAACAGAATGCAGTAATCTTGTGTGGAACATAAATCTGGGATAGAAAAACATATGTGCGCAATTTATTATTTTGTTGTACAGTGCACATAAACAATCTTAATAATAATAATAATAATAATAATAATAATAATGGTCAATGATATTTGTTCAGAATATTATTGTGCCTCTTTGAAAGTTTGAGGATAATAATTTTGGGTGTCGCAAATATTCTGCAGTGTTGCAACATATACAATTACAATTTTTGGCCCAGCTAGCCTGAACAACTATAAATCATTATTGGACAAGTAAGATGTTATATAAGTACCATTTATCTCAAATTATATATTAAAAAGAACACCAATTTTACTTCTGAGAATATTTTTTGAGTTACTGATTCAAACTAGACTTTTGTGGGTCAACAATGGAACTGTTGCCTCCTAGTAGTTTGCATATCTCACAACTTGTACTAGATAAAAGTACAGCTTTCCTTTTTATGCAATGCACATTGTTATAGCATGAGTCCATATATAACACAGTACCACCATGGACCCCATGACCAGAATCATACCTAAGAATACCAATATGGGTTGAAAGAAAATAAGGTCAAGTTTAGTCTTGTATCATTTCCTATTTAAAACACGGTTAACATTTTGATAGTTCTTGACATATCGCCATTTGGTATATTATGACGTTCTCAGTATGGTTCCATATGTACCACTGCTCTCAGTATATAGCAGTTCTGCACATATCACAGTTCTCATTATAATGTGGATCAGTACATAATATGGTCAGTGGTTATCAATCTCAACTATGGTATTATAATGTGGATCAGTACATAATATGGTCAGTGGCTATCAACCTCAACTATGGTATTAGAATGTGGAAGATCTGCAATACACAATTTTTCTATACTACTGCATGCAAATATGCTTTTGTTACATGATGTTTTAATATTTCACCATAAAATCTTTAACTTGTCATCATCACCTTCTCTGTTGGAGAAGTGACACCTTATAAATCATGTTATCTGATGTAAATGTATACCAGACAAATATGAGAAAGTCTTACTTCCATTGCAGTTCTTCCCAGACCTTCCCGGTGGACAATTACAATCATAGGACCCAATGGTGTTCATGCATGTGCCACCATTCATACATGGTTTCTCCACACACTCGTCAACATCTGGAAATATAATATAATGAAGGTAATTTTCAACATTCCTTGCGTACTAATTAATTATAAAAATTCTATTATGATTGTGTTCGTTTCATAAAAGTTGGTATTTCTGAACATAACTTGCCATATACTGTGTGATACATCATCGTGACAATTTATTGACAGTTACTGACAGGTTCTAAATACACAAGATCACTTATTAAAGTGTTGAAAATATCAATCTCTGACTTATTCCATCATTTCCTCTACTATCTTTGACTACCATATTTAGTTAGGTCTAACTACAAACAAAATAGACCCTGATCTGGAATTGAATAACATGCTGGTACATCAGGGTCTATGTTGTTTGTTGTGGTGATTAGTCCTAATAAACTGCTTTAAAGCTGGGTACCCCAAAAAATTTTGTACCAGGGTATGCCAGGTATTTCTGAACATACCAAGATATGTACCAAAGTATACCCAACTATATTCAAGACCAACGGCAGGTGTCTGACACTTTTTTAAAAAAAATATAAATATGTCAATAGTTGTAAAAACCATTTTGTTCTAACTGATATCAAAATAAAAGTATAATATATTCATCTGTCCATTAAATTATTTTCAAAAAAGAATTATCTTCAGATAAAAGAAAATTAAATATCTTGGCTTAAAAGAAAATCACAGCCTCCCTTCCTGAAATTACCTAACATTACATGAATTTACTATGTGTATGTCTATAGCTGTATAAGTTGTAATCTGAGACTGTAAATAAAATGGGATGATTAGGCTTACACTATAGCTGACACCCTGTGAAATGCATGTCCACATTAGAGAGCTTGTTGATAAAAACAGAAAGTGAAGACACTGAAGCCTACAAATTACTAGCTACACTACTGATAAAAGAGATAGGAAAACTCTGAGTGGGATGCCAACACCCATCTATTTATTAGGGAGAGCCAGCAAACATTCAGTAAACATAACACACTTACTCAACAAACCAGAACATATTTATTGGACTTCAGTAGTGAGTAAAATTCAAACAGAAAACATATGCTCTCTTGAAAATGTTAGGATGATATGCAGTTTTACAAAGGAATCCATGTACTTAACACATTAACATGCACTAGTAAATAACTAAAATATAACTTTTTTTATCTAAATCTGAAATTTTTCCAAAAATTGTACTTTGCCCAAATATCTTTCACAACATCCCATTTGGCCATATGTGTCATAGATAATTACATTTGCAATATTTAAAGTATATTTGTAATAAATACAACTGTTTTGGAAAAATAACATTTGCATAACTTTGTCATGAAAAATGAAAGCATGTAGTTAATATCATTAAATTTGTAACAAGATTACATGGGAATTTCCTTTTAATCCTTACTGATGGAAACTACTTAAGTACTGGTACAGTGAAAAGGTACTGTGGTATGTACTACCAAAAACTACCATGGTAAACCAGTTACCAGTAATACCATGTACCTCTAAACAGTATAGATCCAGACCTACTGGCACAATATGTGATGGCAGATCTGGGTCTCTGTGTTTGCAGTAGGGTCTGACTTATATGTGAGTATATTCAGTAAGTTTGTTGACCATTCTAAAACGTGTCTTGTTAATGAAGAGGCTTTTAACTGATCTCAACATACTGCTGAATTTATTAAAAATAAACAAATGGAAACAATTTCAAGCAAAGGGGTAAATAGGACTTTTTTGATAATATTTACATGATCATAATGCATAAATAGCACATCCACCACCTCACAAATTCCAAAGCTAAAAAGGATTTTCCTATCTTATGGCTACTTTTAGAAGCAAATGTACTAACACTGCCTTCTTGCCAGAAAGGTAGTCATGTGAGAATGGATTCCTATTCAAGATCAAGATCAACATGTTTAATACCAAAATTGGCTGCTTCTTCAAATATGTTACCTGATCATAGTACATTATGAGAACAAGTAAGGGGTGGAGGGAGTTATATCTGCTTAACAAATGTTGACCCTGGTATCTGGTTTTTTAACATGTTTGTAGCAGCTTTGAGACTCATATGGGAAATGACCTAGGGTTAGTGTATAGTTTATATGTGGACACAGAGTAGAGAATAAACTTCATTCCATCAAACCCATCAGATGTAGAGCAATCCACTGGACAACCTGGAATGTAGCCTTTTTTATGCTGATATAGGTCCCATAAAGTCAAACTGAGCCATTTGGAATCAAAGATCTCTGCAGCAAAAGTTTGAGAATGTCATCCCTGACCTCCAACCCGCAGTTTGAATAATATCAGCCAGGGAACAACTGAACTCGAATGCTATGCTTGTGGAAACTGCCATATCATCATAATTGATATTTGTAAGAAATTTGTTTGATCTTGAGTGAGTTCCTTATGGGCTTTGCTGTTAATCCAGCATATCCAGTATAAAAACCATTCCTACCCGAGTGGTACAAACAAGTGAGATTTCCATCTTCTGATCAGCACAGTTAACTTCAGTGCCTTGTGATTGCCTTAGGCAGAACAGTCCAAAAAAGGCTGAGGTTTTAAGACAAGGGACTGATTTCTCTGTGCTCGGGGCCTATTCTTAGCAATGAAAGATGGGTCTGTTGTCAGAAAAACTGAACCACTGGGCACAGCTGCTGATAGTTCAGGTCGATCTACAAGGTGTGGATCTCATTGATTCTACTTGCTGCAACTAGTGTGACTAGAAAGCAGGTCTTGTATGAAAGGTTAGTCAGAGAGGCTCCAAACTGTGGTTCAAAGGGATGCCTTGCTCAACCATGACAGAACCCATGATAGGTTACATTTTGGACAAAGGGCCAAGGCCTTCAGTCAAAACAAGATGAAATTAAGCAGAAGACGAAACAGGTTTTGTGCCTGGTCTATGTCTTTCCATGATGATAAAATGTGTCTGAGATCATGGAATGATAGCCCTTGAGAGTGAAAGGATCTAACTCATCAATGAAAAGCAACAGAAAGAAGAAAGCTGTCTTTGGTATGTAAACTTTTAAGGGATAGATGTGTCTCTGCTCAAAAACAGTGAGAAAATTCTCTACACTCCCTTCATAATCTTTCAGTGTAGAGGTTCTTCTTGTCCAAGTAATTCCATCTACCACTTGCTCATAGAAAAATTTCTTCTGATCACTTATTTGATATGGCTGATGGAAAACCTACATGCATGGATGTGTGAGCAGGCAAGGGGAAGGCAGGATTGTCCTGTGAAATGATGCAGATATTGAAGGAGTCACTGTTCCATATTTCTCTCTTGAGAAGAGCAATAAAGATCAATTAGCACTTAGATTTCCTTGATTTGTGCAAGACTTTTGGAAACAGTTAGGTTAGGAGAAAGGCTTGTGAATCTAGATCATTCCAGTTAAGTAAAAGGGTTTTGATTACACTGGCTTTTAGATCTAGGGATGATGGGATGAGGATTGTGAGCTTTGCATTCTGCCTCATCATAGAGAGGTACTCAAGAGGTAAATCTCAGCAATAGGAGGTTAAACAGAAAACACAGACAAAAGGACCATGTGGTGAGAATTGAGAGTTTGTTGAGACCTTAGTCTGCCTTGCATGTGGCTCACTTGAATGTGGATATATTTATAAGAACACCTCATGAGAAAACCTCAACTGGATAGGCAGAGATCTTGGTACTTGGTTCTCCATAGTCTTATGATGTCATTTATGACAATCAAAGTTGTAGGAAAGAATGAGAAAGACCTTTCCAGATAACATCTACCATGATTGAAAAGTATTTGCTATTGCCTCCAGCTGCAGGAGGTTGATATACTGAAAGCACTCCTGCATGTAGGTACCAAATCCTTATTACTTAATAGGAGAACGTGATGGGAAACACCACTCAGGTGATCCTCAAGAGATATTCTCGAAGGAGAAAAACTAAAAACAAAGGGATTTTAAATCCCATGACTGGATGAATAAAGTGATGGGATGGAAAGAGATAGGATTTGTCCTTGTTGACAAGGAATTTGAGGCAAAGCATGAGATTTTAAGTAACCTTTTGCCTCAAGGAGACGCTGACCAGGTAGATCAGTGGAGGTGACTCTGAGGTGTGGTACGACTATGTCCATGATTCTTATATAGATCAAGCAAAGCAAAGTCTACTTCCAGAATGGCATTGTGAACCAATCTCAGTGGTTTCCAACCTGAACTTGGATGCCCGTAAGTGTTTGTTGAGACAGCTTATTTCCTGGAAAGTCCTGGAGTAAGATTTTGGTGAAATTGTGTTGTGAATGAAGCAAAACATTTGTTTTGGGAGGAAATTTTATTTCTCATGACAAACACGAGTTATCAGGGCAGAGTCAATCATTCTGTGTTTTGAAGTCCTACCCCTGCTGTGGAACTGAAAAAAATGGCAGCAAGTTCATTGTTTCATTTTTGGGGGAGGCAGCTGGAGACAGAATTTGTTAATCTAGCCCTTTTCTCCCATTTTCATGTCATTATTTGCCCAGGGAAATTAGGTCCTAACAGAAGAGGAGGAAGTTGGGTTAAAAGAAACGTTCTCCTGGATGACATCCCTTAGAGGGGTCCTTCTCTCTTCCCTGCTAACTCTTGAGGAATGAAGGGTATATTCTGGGTCATTGTGACAACTGAAGTTTGCCTTTTTGGCATAATGTTTACTACCCTCAGTTTACTGATTGTGTGCACAAGCCATCTATGGAATTGGGTGTGTCTGTTGGCTGGGTTATCAAATGATATGTCTAGGCTTTGTTCAGATAATTGAAATACAGCCAATGTGGACAAAGGATTTCTGATTGGTGTGCACAGTGGAAGACTTCTGCATTCCAAGGCCTGCAATGTCTGTCAACAGCTGTGACTTATGTGTGAAAGAATGACGTTGCTAGAACAAGCTGAATGACACAGTAAATGTTGTTAACTTTAGAGGACTGGATCTGCAATGTAGTAGATGTATCATAATGTATTATGATCAGGTATTAATGGAAGAAGAAATGGCTGAAAAATTATATTTGGAGAGTAACTTAAAATAAAAATGTCTTTCTTATTATTCAGATATAGTAAATCATTGATTAATTTTTTTCTGCAAATTCATTTAAGCTTGCTTTACACCTATATCCAGCCGGGGGCCCTGTGGGGCTAAGTGGGAGGCCCTGTGGGGCCAAGTGTTCCAAGGTGCTCACCTTTACAGATCATTGACATCTCACCTCTGCCATGAGTTCGAGTCTTGGGCTTGCCCAATACAGGTTAATGAGAAAGCTTGCCAGTAGCTTCCTGTGGCTTGGTGGTTCATTGTGGGATTTTCTTGGGTTCTTCCACCAGATATATTGGCCACCACATATAACAAGTCCATCATGTACTGAAAAATAGCATTAAATCCACAAAACAAACAAACCATATCCAGGGAAAATATTTTTGTGACTGCTACATCACGTGAAATTCATATCAGAGGAGATAAAAATTAGCAGATGAATAATATATTATCACAAAGTGGCAAACTCAACAGATTTGAATTCCACTGTCCAGGTTACCTTTATCACAGTTTTCCCCAGTATAGCCATATCGACATTTACAGATGTAGGAACCAATGGTGTTTACACATTCAGCGTTATTCTTACATGGGTTGTTTATACACTCATTAGTATCTGGAATAGAATGGCATAAATAAAATTATTATTACTATGGATTGCAATAAATAAACTGATTCTGTCATTACTATGTGCATAGGATTTCTTCTGCCAATTATTAAAACTACTTGTTTAATTAAAAGGTTCACTATTGTTTGAATAACAATATGTGCAAGTTGTCACAAAATGTCAGACAAATGCAAGGAAAACAAAGCAGTATGAAAATTATGTCGATTTTTATTTGATGAATATGAACTACCCTTGCTATAGAAGAGTGTACTTTTTATGAACAATTCCTGACACCATAAACAAAGGAGATAGTCATGTGTACCAGATTACACAATATTACCTAAAACAAACCCCACAAATGTTATCATTTTACCTGTGACAAATTTTCTGTGACTTGAGAATCATATGATAACTAAACCTGTGACCATACAAAGGGCTCACTGTACCTCCTGTAACACACACTATCAAACAACCCTGTGACCATACAAAGGGCTCACTGTACCTCCTGTAACACACACTATCAAACAACCCTGTGACCATACAAAGGGCTCACTGTATCTCCTGTAACACACACTATCAAACAACCCTGTGACCATACAAAGGACTCACTGTACCTCCTGTAACACACACTATCAAACAACCCTGTCACTTTTTCAGTGTAGCTACAGTGACACACCATCAATAGATAATACAGCTAAATCTAAAACCTTTAACCACAGACCACCCACAATTTTGTTACAACAAATGCTCCCTGTGACCCTGACCTTTAACTTCCTTGGCCTTCAATCTCTAGAGCTGTTCATTCAGACCACGTGCATTTGTGAGCAAAGTCTAATGACAAACTGCTGATGCAAATGTGAGATATTACATGTAGGAATTAGTGGAACATGTGATCACAATCTATTGCCTTTTGTGTCAGTCACTTCAGGAAAGACAAATAAAAAAGAACCTTTTAAAGTTAAGGCACTGGGAATCTACTCCAGTATCTGGAGATAATGATAGAAAATGCCTGATCTGGCTGATAAATTCATGCAAGATGTACCAAAATATTTCAATTCCTAACAAATACAAAGACAGTTCAAAAACAGCCTTGACAAATGGCATAGTAAAGAAATGGTTCTGTTTTCTTACCACTCTCACAGTTTGTGCCAGTGAAATTAGGTGGACAGATACATCGGAAAGATCCAGGAGTGTTCTGGCATGTACCATTGTTCAAACATGGGTTGTTAATGCACTCATTTACATCTGAAAATAAAGAACAAAATGTAATAAGCAAGTTTTCATTATACTCTATGATGTCCTTCATTCTACCAACATGTTGACATAAAGGAATTAAAAATTTTATTTTTATTCTTTATTAGTGGTAACGTTCCTAAAATTTGTCAAAATATGCAATAATTGAATGAGAGAATAAGATATGAATGACTGGATAGTGAAAGAAAAGCATCAACCAAGTCAAGTTTCAGTTTTGCAGCATAAAAAAATCAGTGAACCATATTTGTTCACAAATCTGTGCAGTTAAAATATGCATGAAGGATCCAAAAGTTTTAAATCTGATGATGACAACAGTGCCAACTATGACCTTGAATGTGAAACAAAACTTCCATACAATTTATAAGAGATCCTCAATGCTTTCATAAATTCTTCTCAAGGTTTACTTACTGTATACCTGCCATATTTATAGATTGTGTTAGAGGGAGATAAAGGGGGAGGATTTTCAGATTGAAATTGGGTGGGGCAGCTGAAAATGCTGTAAGCCTGTGAAAAGCAGATCTGGAGAACCAGTACTGCTTTAAAGTTTCTTACCCTTCAGGCCAGACAGATATTTAGGGAAAGAGGGAACACTGCTACTAGTTCAATTAAAAATTGACTTGTAGGCAATACACGTAGCCCTACAGGCCTGGGGTTTTTTTTGTAGGGATTGGCCAATAAAAATTTACCAATATTAATAATCCATTAATAAATGAACGTGAAAGTATTGTGTCTCATACTTAGTTAAACCAATTTTTTTAGTAAAATGTGTTTCTTTAATAGTACATGTACTTAGCTAACCATACTATGTTAGTAGAACATCCACTACCTCACAAAACCAGTCCTCCCAAGTGAAAATAGACTTAACCACATTAACTTGTTTTAGCAATAAGAACTGAACTGGTGTCTGCTTGCCAACATGGTAGTCCAATGTGAGAGGTCTGCTTTGGGGTAGAATGATCAAATTCCATCATTTGTCAGTAGCTACTGGGGTGGAAAAGCATGCTCTTCAAGATGGAGTCCTCGTATTATGATTGGGTCTTACCATATGTACTCGCTTATAAGTCTAGTCGAACTGCAAACAACAAAGATCCTGATCTGCCAAAGCATAATGTGCCTGCTGGTCAGGGTCTATGTTCTTTGTTCTGTTGATTACTTCTATCAAGCTGCACAGAACAAGATCTGCTAGCACATAATGCATTGGCAGATCTGGGTCTGTGCAGTTGGTAGTTGGACTTACCTTATAAGCAAGTACATAATCATTAAAAGAAAATTGCTTCAAAACTTGGTTTGTTCTTATAAACATTAACCAATAATAATACATTAGTAGGAGAATAGGCAAGCAGTGGAAAGAGTCACATCCCTTTACACATGAGTTGGCTATATTATTAGCAGCTATGGGTCTCATGTGACATGTGAGCAAGGCTTAGCTCAGTTTAGTGAATGGGCATGGTCTTGAGTAAATATGCTCCTACAAATCCAGCAGGAACAGAGTAGCCCATGCCATTCTGAAGTTGCTGGGTGACCTTGGAGGGAAATCTGTTACACCGCTGATACAGGTCCTTTGGGTGCAGTGGTCTTTCTGATAGAAGCATGAGAATGTCTTATCAGTCCTCCATCCCAAGGCATGAATAATGTTGGTCAGGGAATAGTAACCTTCACTTCAATGCCCATCCCACTGCATTAATAATGCTGGTCAGGGACTATAACTTTCACTCCAAGGCTATGCAGGTGGTGACTGCTGTAACTTCATGAGTCAATATGTATAAGGAATTCATGTATCCTGCATAAATTCTTTGTCGGCTGATAACCCAATGAATTCAGGTGACAACAGCCTGAACAAAAATATCTCCTTTATTTCTCTTAGTGGTGAGAACAAGAGCAAGACCTACTTTTGGTCAGCTCAGTTCACTTTGGGTACCATTTCAATGCCCAGATAGGGTCCTAAAGATGTCCTTTGGAATAAAGAGCCAATTAAAGTCAGCAGCTTCAAAACAATGGACTAGCTTCCCATGAGTCGGAATTTGTTCTTGGGAATGAAACCAGGGGCTGTCTTGAGACAAAATGAACCATCCTGGTTGAATGCTAATTAGTTTGAGTCAAGTGATAAAGCATGAATATCACTGATTCTGCCTGCTAATATCAGGGTAACAAAGGAGCAGGTCTTACATGAAAGATCTGCTAGAAAGGCTCAAGACAGTGGTTCAAGGTTGTCTAATTGAATCACATCAAATGGAGATTCCATTTTGGGCAAAAGATGGACTTTGGCTGGAAGGTAGGAGAGATCTTTGTTTTAGTCTATGTCCTCCCTTCCATAATGATGAAACATGTTAAAGAAAGTGGAATGGTGGCCCAGAAAGTTAGCTATTTGAGTTACTATTATATTTAATGGAGAAGTATTTCTCTGTTCACACAAATGGGAAACAACTCTGTTTCCCTTCATGAAACTTTTAGAGTGGTAGGCCAACTTGCCCTGAGCAATTCTTTCCACCACTTGTTCACAAAAAAGTTTCTTGCTAAGGAGATTTTTTTTTATGAGCCAGGAATAGAGGCTATGTACCTCTGGATTGGGATGTAAAACCTGCATCCATGGTTGTTTCAGCTGACATGACTTCAAGGGAAAACTTGACTTCTGAATTTCCAAATTTCCAGTCATTTTCTACATGTTCATATACACAAATACCTAATTATCACTTGTATGACCTTACTTATATTGGTCGCACATTATGCCCATGCCCCTTTAATTCTTGGTAAGGCAAAAAAAAAAATCCCACTTTTTTACTCTCCCAAACACTTCTTTGAATTTTGGAAAGAATGCTTTCCATCAAATCTGATCAAATTCTATTTGACTCTTTGTAATAAAAACTAATTTAATATTTTGTTTCCTACTATTTTTAAGGCAGCTGCTTCTGATAATTGATCAGCATCATTCATAAAAATATTTCAAAAATCTTTATGTTTGTTTCCCTTCAGTTGTATTTGGTCAAATTCTGTTTAGTTGGTGTTTTCTTAGAAGTGATTTAAAGTACTTTTTATAGTAATGGCATCCATATTTGATTGCATTTCAGCATCATTTTTATACATTTGATGAATCCTCAAACAAGAATGCTTTCTGTCAAATATAGTAAAATTCTGTTCAGCAGTTGTGGAGATGCCACTTAATTAAAGCTTTTTCTACTTTTAGCTAAGGTGGCCATATTTGACAGCAGATTAACATTGTTTGTAAAAACCTGAACAATGGTCATGCTAGAATGCTTTTGGGAAACATGGTTAGACTAATGTCCACTATATTTGGAGAAAAAAATCATGAAAAAAGGTTCTATTGTCAGTAATGGTCTCTATCTCTGATTGGCATCATTTGCAAAAAACAATTCTTGAGATGAGTTTGTGCTGGGATGTTCTCTGTCAAATATGGTTAAACTGTGTTGAGCAATATCTTTTTAGAAGGAGTTTTAAAAATGTTTTTCTTTTCTCATTAACAGCAGCCAAATTTGGTGGCAGATTGGTATCATTTGTATACAGACTTTAAATGCTTCATGCTGCCAAATGTGGTCAAGTTCAGCTGAATAGTTATTGAGAAACCAATTAAAGGTTTTTCTAGTTTAGTAACAGTTGCCATATTTGACAGTAAATTAATATAATTTTGTAAAAAATTTAAACTGATTTATGCCAAGATGCTTTCTGTAGTGTTCTGTCTACTTCTGTTCAGTGGTTTATAGCCACCCTCACCCCAAATATTTATTGTTAGCTATGGTGGCCAAATTTGATGGCAGATCTGCAGTATTCATACAAAATGTAATGTTTTAATGCCAGGATGCTTTCTGTTAAATTTTGCTGAGCACTTTCTGAGAAAAAGTTTTTTAAAGGATTTTAATGTTCAAAAATGGCATCCAGACTGACTGCTGATCAGCATTAGTACAAACCTGAAAGACCTTCTTTTTTGTGAGATTGATTTATGTTAACATTCTATCAGATTTTGTCCATCATTTTCTGAGATAGTTATTTTAAAGGATATTCACTCTTTAAAAGTCTCAGACATATTTCAGGCAGACCAGCATCATTTGTACAAACTTGAAAGCCCTTCATATCAGGATGCTCTCTGCCATGTTTCCAGTAGTGTGTTTTTAGAAGAAGTTTAGAGTAGCAAATGTTCACTGACATAAAATGGATGATGTACAATTAAAACAGGGCCAAACCATTGGCTCACTTGGCATTAGGGCTTAAAAAAAATCAAGGCAGTCCCATTAAAGGAGATATATGGAATGTAAAGTAACTGTGGTTACCAAAGATACACTCTTACCAGTCTGTGGGACAAATACTTATGGAGGAGCTACATGTGTTAACATTTTCAGAATAGAAGTTTATTTTACTATGATAGATGACAGTTGCAATTACCTATATCACACATAGTTCCCTGCCACTCCATTGGACAGATGCAGGTGAATGAACCAGGTGTATTGAGGCAGGTTCCCCCATTCTGACAAGGGAACTCTTGACATTCCTGCTTATCTGAAAAATACAATACAAAACACAGTCAGGGAATAATTAGTTCTATAAATCTGAATTGCCTATTAGGGTTTGTAATGCCTACTGAGTCTGTAATGGCTATTAGGGTTTGTAATGCCTATTAGCATTTGTATTTTCCTATTGGGTTTGTAATGCCTATTAGGGTTTGTAATGCCCATTGGATCTGTAGTGCATGTTAGGGTTTGTAATGCCTATTGGGGTTTGTAATGGCTATTAGGGTTTGTAATGCCTATTAGGTTTGTAATGCCTGTTAGGGTTTGTAATGCCCATTGGGTCTGTAGTACCTATTAGAGTTTGTAATTAATGCCTATTTGGGTTTGTAATGCTTATTGGGGTTGAAATGCCTACTAGGTTTGTAGTGCCTGTTAGGGTTTGTTATGCCTATTCCAATTAGGGGTTAAGTGTAACACCTGATATCTCATACTAATTGCAAAAATTAATAAAGCTGAACATTAAACAGTTTTGTCAAAAATTATTCACTTATTTCATCTTGGAAGTAAAATATAAGATATAAATATTTATTGACAGACATTGTTATAACATAATTTGCTCCACTCTAGAACAAGCATACAAAAATTACAGAAATTGCTGAAAATATTTGCAAGATAACCCTAACAGACAAAAGTAATCATATACTACTAAAAGGTGCATGACAAAAAGGTTTGGATCTTAACATTCTTTAAAATGTATATAAGCTAAAAATGAAAGGTAAAAAATGGTACAATCTTTACAATAATTGATCAAGCTGTATTTATATATACCATACATCTTAAAATAAATACATGATTTTCTCTGATGAAATTTTATAAAAAGATGGAGATCTGACCCAGTTAGTATGCAAATACTTTGATCATTCCATGACAAGTTTTACAAAATCTAATTGCAGGACATAATGTATGACCAATATATGACTGTTTATGTTGCGGTAATGCATGGGAATCTTGGAATCATTTTGATGTTTTGTTTTGATGTCAAAAGAGGTAGATGTAGATCAGACAGAACTGAGAATTTAAAACAGTTATATTAAATAAGAATATGACAGAGACTACAGTAAAGTGTTTGTGTCAGAATGGAAAGAAAGAAACTGGTGACTTGAATTTAATGATGAAGATGAGGGTCAGGTTCAAGTCCAATGCTGAAACCCTGCAGACAATAACAGTAGTATGCCATGCTTTAATTTGATGGTTTATATTTTAATAAATGTAACATTTTTACCCTAATATTTCATTTCATTAAATCAGCATGGTAAAGTCAGTAATCATAAATGAATGAGATACCCCTTATTATTATTTATAAATGAGTCCACTTACGGCAATGAAGACTATAAACTGAGATCAGTTTACTAGGGAGAACTCTTTGTTAACAAGGTAATTAGCATTTGGGTTTGTTTGGAGACTTGAGCATTGTTTTTTCATGTTCTTTAAAACAAATCAACATGCCATGGTACAGTTCAGATAGGTGCTGTGGGCAATAGTTCTTAGAAATGAAAGTGCTGCAACACCCATAGTACATTACTGAGATCAGGACAACTCTTTGTAGAAAGGGAACCTACCTGTAAGACCCAACTTGCTGATCTGGGATGTTATTTATGTTGCAAATCATGTAATAGGGATTATCTCAAAAAAACAGATAAACCAAAAGCGCTTATTAGAAGACAGAAACCTGCTGCCTCTCCCTCTCTCTCTCTCTCTCTCTCTCTCTCTCTCTCTCTCTCTCTCTCACTTTGGCAACATGACATTTATGTAAGAAGGGAGAAGCAGGACTTACCCAGAACACAGTTAGGTCCATACCAGCCATCAGGACATATGCATTGGTAAGATCCTAGTGTATTCTCACAGGTCCCTCCATTTCTGCATGGGAACAGCTGACACTCATCAGCATCTGATAGTGAACAAAAATAACTGATATTACATGATTGTCCATTTGATAAATGCAAGTTTAATAACATTTAATGCAATGTCAGAGCTCCTTATGGCAAGTGGGTGTACATATTGTATTAATGAACAAAGTTTATGAATTTCTTGTGTAAACAATCTGGCTTGCAGAGTCTATTCAGCAAAGAGCACTTTGCTTTGCTCAATCATGCTACCAAGTGGAACTGCTGTATGATACGACACACTGTAATACCAATGATATGACAGTGTAATATGTAGAATATGACAAATTATAATATATATGACATAACTGTGTAAAACAGATATGACAGTGTAATACAGATATGACAGTAAATAAACAGATAAGACAGTGTAATACAGATGATATAAGCATAATAAAGATATGACAGTAAATATGCAGCAAATATGACAGTGTAATACAGATATGACAGTTAATACATATGATATGAAAATGTACTACAGATGATAATTGACAGTGTAATAAATCATTTTTTCTTCACAAGTATACAGATAATTTGGTTTGATTTTAAGTTGATACATTATTTAAAAAATATAAAATATAAAAACACAATTATTCCTTCACAATATTTTGATTTTACTGACCAATGTCACAGTTCTGTCCCTTCCATCCTTGTGGACACTGACAGGAGTATGACCCAGCACTGTTGATGCAAGTTCCTCCATTGAGACACGGCATCTTCAGACATTCATTCAGATCTGGAATGCGGACAAATTTAACAACATCAAAGTATCTTAAGCCTCAACAAAACATACTGTAACTAAATTTCCACAAACCTTTCAATTAAATTTATCAGTAATATCAAATTTTAGCAAATACCAATGTGCAAATATATAAACATTTAATCCTAGTAGTATTATACTGTAGACAAACAAAAGTCATATATGATGGCATACACACTAAAATCTAAACATTTATCATCTTATGTGTGACTATGTTCTTGCAGTCCCAGAAACAGATGACTAAACTCCTGTAACCTTCATCACTATCCTTTTAACCACCCAAATCCTCTATTAATATGTGACAAATCTAATAACAATGCATGGAGAAAAGATATTGCATGTTCATGCAGCAATTAACAAATTACCCCCAAAACTAAACAAATTCACCCCGTGACCTTGACCTCTGATGCCTGCATCTACCATCCCCAAGAAAAGACCATGTACAGTAGTTAATCTGGTTTAAAGTCTAATGTTGATCAGTAATATCTAACCTTGATTCAAAATTCATCTATCTTGCATTTAATATCACAAAAGTTTGATGTTTATATTTGCAAAAATTGTATGTTCACATCACTTTGATGTTATAAAATATCAGTGAAAACAAGCTCAAATCATTAAATTTGCTATGGTGTCACACTAATATTTTGTTATTTATGGTATTTAGGTCAAACATTTATAAATAAAGTCAGCTCTGGATGCAATGAATTCTAAAGAACAAATAAAATTTCTTTATATCCGATGTTTGAGTTAAGTGCAGGTCAATCTTCTTATAACACTGACATAGTACCTTGTTGACAGTTGCTGCCTGTAAAGCCATTCAGACAGGTACACTCGTAGGACCCTGGAAGATTGTTGCATGTTCCTCCATTTTGACATGGGAACTGGTTACATTCATTCACATCTGAAATTTCATAGACCAATTTAAATAGTTTGTATTCCTATGTTACAACTATTATTGTCTAATGGTTTGCGAGAAAGTAGTATGACTGAACTTACAATGACACTGTAATTTATGCCGACAACTGTATCAGAACTAAGCTAATTTGCAATCAAAACAATCCATGATACATTACAATAACAAATGAAAGAAGAATAGATAAATGGGCAAAGATTTAAATGGACGTGAACATGGTTCTCCCTAGTTTTGACAATTTGGATCAAACATGTAACTTTTCAAGGTCATTTCCAATTACAAGCAAGCTATTTCCCAACTATCTCTCTAAGTGGTATTTGTCTATCTTGTCTAATCACTCTAGTACATAAATAAAATCCTTTTAAAATGATGTCTGAATATTACAAGGCAAGTTAATATGATTTTGGCAACAAAAAATTTGATGTTTGTAAACAAGATCCAAAGACATACAGAAAGAATTCTACTGCTACTGTTACTACTATTAGTTTTCAGTCTCACCAATATCACAGTGCCTGCCTGTCCAGCCCATGACACATTGGCAGATAAAGGAACCATCTGTGTTCAGACAGGATCCATTATTTTTACATGGGAAATTCAGACACTCATCAAAGTCTGAAATATATAAAATAAATGATATTCAATATTGTACAAAAAGTTAGAGAATTAATTTTTTTAAATATTAAGAAGATAAGATTCATCAATTCACAATTTATATGCAGACTTGAATGATAGATGACATAAGATTCATCAATTCACCATTTCTATGAAAACTTGAATGGTAGATAACATAAGATTCAACAATTAACCATTTCTATGAAATATTGAAGGGTAGATAACATAGATTCAGCAATTCACCATTTCTATGAAAAATTGAATGGTAGATAACATAAGACTCAGCAATTCACCATTTCTATGAAACTTGAAGGGTAGATAACATAAGACTCAGCAATTCACCATGTCTATGAAAACTTGAAGGGTAGATAACATAAGACTCAGCAATTCACCATGTCTATGAAAACTTGAAGGGTAGATAACATAAGACTCAGCAATTCACCATGTCTATGAAAACTTGAAGGGTAGATAACATAAGACTCAGCAATTCACCATGTCTATGAAAACTTGAAGGGTAGATAACATAAGACTCAGCAATTCACCATGTCTATGAAAACTTGAAGGGTAGATAACATAAGACTCAGCAATTCACCATGTCTATGAAAACTTGAAGGGTAGATAACATAAGACTCAGCAATTCACCATGTCTATGAAAACTTGAAGGGTAGATAACATAAAGACTCAGCAATTCAACATGTCTATGAAACTTGAAGGGTAGATAACATAAGACTCATCAATTCACCATGTCTATAAAAAACTGAATGGTAGATAACATAAGATTCACATTGTATATTAAGATGTACAACATTACGAAGGACAATTTTTAAAGTTTAAACTTTATTTGTTTGCATCTTTTGCACAATAAGTTCTAAAATTAGATATGGTGCTCTGATCTTGGACAGGTGACCAAATACTGGTATCAAGGTAGATGTCTAAAGGATTAAACCCAGAATCCCATGAGTGCAAAGCCAGACTGTTATTGCCAAACAATCCTAATGCAGAAATGTTTAGCTTCTAGTCTAAAGAATGATGATGACATTAACAGAAATAATGTCTAGCTAACTTTGCTCAGGCTAATAAAGCCTAAGTGCAAACTCCACAATCATCCAATGTCATTAGATGTTGTCATTACTATCTAGGATTATACAGATGAGTCAATGTTGTACTGTTTTACTGTCAGTTTGGACTGAATGTAGCATGTCAACCTTCTGAGCAATGGTAACATGGTCTTTTTCACAGCAGTGTCAGTGCACACATATCTCATAAGCTAAAGTCTGTTTTAGCAACTTCCTAAAGTAAAGACAGTAAATATTCAAGTCACCTGACTGACAGCATCTACTGCTTGTGTGTTGTTCCTGCTCTTGTTCCACCCAAATTATGCTATGAAGTAGATATGTGTCCAAATGTAGTTAAGCAGTAACAATGTACACACATGCTGACCTGTCAGGGCAGCAATGGATGCCAGAAATTGTTCATCATTCATATCCAACAAGTGCAATCAATGCTAAACTCAAATGCAAATCAATTATTGTCTGTATAATGTATGAGTCCACTATGAATGTCAGTGCTGGTGAGGGTCCTTGTAAGGCCCAAAAAGACTTAAATCTGTAATTAGGTTAAACGAGGAATGTTATGACTACCACAAACTAAGTAACAGAAAGAAGCAAAACCAACAAGTTTTAAAAACTTAACAAATAATTTAATTATCAAAGTTATAAATGAAAATGTGAGAGGGACTTAACAGTATTATGAAGTGAATCCAAAATAATCCTGATAAAGTTTTATAAAAGCCCAAAACAATTAAAAGTTCTGAATAAATTTCAAAACCAGAAATGTACTGGTCCACCAAGAATCATGACATTGTCAAGATGGTGTTGTCCAGAACTCCTTTCAATAATTCACAACAGTTCTAGAATAATATTAAAGTCTAAAATAATGAGTACTTTCTTTTTCCACTCAACAGTCCAAACAAATGTTTTTCCTCTCAAATAATATCTAAGTACAACATAAAACATGTCTGCAAACTTTCAACAGGAACACAAAAAATAAGAATGACTCCAAAATAGGAATGAATCTGACTGCTCAGTTCTTTCCTTATTTACACTTTATACAGCAACTATATTTTACAATATACCCCAAGTTATGGATCATACTATTCATTTTGCCTCAAACTTGCCTATTCATGTGACCTAGCCAAACCAATGGGAAGTTACTGAATTCTTCTAGAATCATATAAACCCCATCAGCCAATGAAAAATTAAGCCAAAGATGTCAATAAGTCTTATTATTAAGATTATTATTAGTAATTGTCAACATGTATGTCAGCATCTATTTATAGATTCCATGTAATTTATGCTTGTAACAGACTCGGGTCATGTAGGCAAATTCTAACTAAAGATATTCTCTACAATTTACGACCATGAATAAAAATTACAAAAATTAAAATAAAATCATGTACCAGGAGTTATAAAAACTATAGATACACATAACAAGAAGGAGAAGTAATAACAACGTTTTCTGTTGTGGCCATATTTGAAATGGCACAATTTTCATTTGGGACCAACCAGACATCATACAAAATCTTCCAGTGAAAACACAATGTCAATATGACTTTTGAAATAAAAGAAGGAGCAGTGATAGATTTTCAAGACTGCAGCTGTAGTGGTCATACTGGATTTTAGATTGGCATGATTTTTATCTAAAACTAACCAGACATCATAAAATGTTTTCTGGTGAAAATCTCATGTAAATTTGATTATCTCTTCTGGAGTAGTAGCAATAACAAATATTCTAAGACTGCTGCCATAGATATATTGGCTATATTTGACATTAAATTAGTACAATTTTCATTTAGAACAAACCAGACATCATAAGAAGTCTTCCAGTAAAAGCCCATGGTGATATCAGAATCAATTCAGGAGAGGTAGCAATAAAAGGATTTTCAAGGTGGCCACTGAGACATCCATATTTGATGTCTGAGTGGCACCAATTTAGCTTCTGACTAAACACACATCATAAGAAGTCTTCTGGTGAAAACCCTGTGTTGATTTGATTTTCTGTTCAAGAGGAGTACCCAAAGCAAAATGCATGCTTACCACAAGCTTGCAGCAAGCTTGCTGCAAGCTTATGACAAGCTAGCTGAGGTTGCACAAGCTAGCAAGGGTGTTGGCACAAGCTTGCAAAAGGAATTTTTCCAAGTCTGCAAGCTTACAAGCTTGCAAAATCTAAAGTTCAAGCTTGCAAAAGGAATTTTTCCAAACCTGCAAGCTTGCAAAATTTAAAATACTTGATGTAAGCTTGTGCAAGCTTCCAATAATCAGTTGTGAATGTTGAAAGTTGGCAGTTCTGCATGAGATCAGTACTTCCTGAAATGTTGATGAATATATGTTGTGACTAGACCATGCTCAGTATAAGAAACTACATGTCAAATTAAAAGATGTTACTGGTAATCTAGTTTTTTTTTATAGCATCTGATAATGCACTTGAGTTAAATAATAAACATTTTCAGTGTTGCAAAATGCTAAGAACTTGAATTACTTGTACTTAGCTGATACATAAATAAAATATAATATTCCAACATTTCTCTATCTTTAAATTAACTATGAACATTATTAATATATTTCAAAATAAACTGAATTATTTTTTGACCAAGGCAAAATATGAAATGTTACTTTTCTACAAATGTCTTTTTTCTAGTTTTCAAACTTTTACAAATATTATACATGTTAGAGAAACAACTGATTTTTTTTGCATAAAGGAAATTCTTTAAGTGATTGTACACTCAATTAGCTATGCAGTCATTTTGTCAGGGAATGGAAGACTGGATAAAGAATTCCATTCAGTAAAATCCTGTAAAATAGATAGTAATTGCTGATTGCAAAGTTATTTACAGACTAACTTAATACAACAAGATATTTGATGTCAAGTACTTGTAAATGCTATTTACCGACAATGTATACACCATCAAATATAGTTTCTGTAAATCTTGTAATATTAACTTCTGGCATTAAGTTTTTGAAAGAATTGTCATATATTTGTTTCAATGACAATCTGCTGCCAGGAGAAAAAAAAAATAATTGTCAGTTATTTACTTACTAAATAAAATTTTTAAAACATATACAATTTTTGTTTTTCTTTGGGAGAGAGAGATGCATCCCATTCTGCCAACATTCTATAATGAATTGAGCTTTGTGAATTTTGCTTGTTTAAAAAGAAATCAAATAAAAGCATGCAAGATGAAATGTGGTTTACCATGACAGAGACTTAATTAAGTATTGAGGCATTAAAGGCAGTTATTTCCCCCTTTTTACAGTCAGGAGACTGGTTTACGAACTCTAAATATACACACAACATATTTGAGTCCCAAGAACACAAAACAACCATTGTAGCCTCACGTTCAAAATTAGGCACAATTTTCAAGGTTGAACCATCACAATTTAGCTCATTAATTCGGTAAATTTCATTGCCAGCAGAACCAATATATCTGCAGTAACTGATCCTATAACCCAAGAAATAATTTGAAATCATGGAGTTATTATGTTGGTGAGTAAACTCAAGAGTGTGTTGTATTTTGCCAGTTTTCAGGACTGTAGATTGACAGTAGCATTCTGTTTCACTTTTACAATTTAAATACGTCAAAAAATGAGTTTGTAATGTTGCTTCACCCAATGATTGAGATGACAACTCTGCAAATCATTATTATTTATTGCAGTGCTTGCCAAACTGCAGTATTTGATGCAGTGCTGTCAGTTATCGACAATAGGGTTACGAGATTATAAAATTACATGCACGCTTGGGAATCTCATTTCTGATATTCTTAGGGTCTTCTTCTCCTCTCGCATATCAAATTCAACAAATTGTTCAGACGTTGTTATATTTAATTCTTTTCATTCTCAAAGAAGATGGCAGTTATTTTATTTCAAAATGTCCCATAATACCTAATCAGTTTCATCGGATTTTTTTTTTTTAAAGCTCTGAAGTGCCATTCATTTGACATGTGTCATAGTCCTTTCAAATGGATGGTAAAACTAAAATTTAGGAGCTCATTAAAGATGATCTTGAATAACGCTTACTGATATTTCTTGGACTTGATAAGTGATTTTAGAATGTTGAACTAAAAATGAAATGCTTTTGCCAAGGAGGTAAATACTCAGCTTGTTTTTCTGGTTACATAGTACATGTTGCTGTAATCCATTTTAGTGGATGATACCTGAATCACAAGAGAAGCAGAGGAGGATGCAGAATTTTATTCTGAGGATTTTGTTTAGAAGAGGTGGTTCAGAGTAATTCAAATGGCAAACATTCTTGTTTTCACCTAATAGTTTATCACTTTAACAGATGAGAGAAGGAACCTAACCATTTGACACCATCCTCCCCCAAATGGATTTCTACATGGAAGTAAATTAGTAGAACATTTCCAAAGTCATACAGAACAAAAGTATAAAGAGTTTCCTCACACAGATCCCATTCATATGCTCTTATTTTTATCTGATTAAATATTATTAAATGATTTGATGACTTCATTCTTTTCTTTCATTGCGACAGTAAGGACTCATGCTATTTAATGTTCACCATATATTAACATTTTCATTTTAATATTTGATATTACATACTTGTTGCACATCAAGAACTAGAAAAATGGAGGTATGTGACCATGCACATAATAATTTAATCGATGCCATATCAGTTCTTCTGGTGCAGCTAGCTAGGTCAGCTTTGTTTGCAAGCTTGTGCAAGCTTGTAATTGGTAAGCTTGTGCAGTTTCAAATCTAAGCTTATATTGCAAGCTTGCAGCAAAGCTTGCTGCAGTCTTAAAACTAAGCTTGCAATTTTGGTTTGGGTAGCAATAACAAGGTTTTCAATATGGCTCCTGTGGCAAACATATTGTACACCAGATCAGCACCATTTTCATTTAGGGCCAACTAGATATCATAAAAGGTCTATTAGCAGAAACCCCATATTGATATTACCATCTATTCAGGAGGAGTAGTGATAACAAGATTGTCAAAATGGCCACAGTGGTGGCCATATTGGATGTGCAAACAGCCTTATCATTTGGACCAATAAAACCATGGGATGAATGTGTGTGTAAAGTTTCATGGCAATTGTCCACCTAGTTTAGGAGGAGTAGTGATAACAAACCAATGACAAATGACAGGTGGATGACAGATAACAGGCCATCCCATAAGTTCTTCTGGTTTATGACCAGTAGAACTAAATATTACATTGAGGATATTTTTGCTTGAAATCATTGAATAATGGACATATTTAACTGAGCTTTTGAAAAGCTCAGTGAAAACACTCAATTTTTTACCCACGAGATGAAATATATTTGTTATTCACTCAAAGCAAGCAAATTTTTTTTTATTTTATGCTCAAACATATTGGCTAGCAAGATGTATTTTATCATAGATTGAAGTAGCGGATTTGTCACTGGGTCCTGCATAATGTCAGTAGCTTACCATTTATGTTCTGCTGTGTTTTGTAAATATTTGCTCAGAAATTATAAACAGTTACATAATTCTCCTTCTTAGTATTTCCAACAATTTTCTGATCACTTCATGTTCAAGAACATGCAAGACTACATATGCAAAATCTCAGATTTGTTGATGTTGTATTAATGCCCATGATGGCTATGACAATATGATTGAAGATAAGTTTTCAACACACACACACACACACACACACACACACACACACACACACACACACACACACACACACACACACACACACACACACACACACACACACAATGACATTAAATGAGATATACACCTGTATCACAGAGAATGCCAGTCCAGCCTGGGGGACAGTCTGTGCAGATGAAGCTACCAATGCGGTTCTCACATTTGCTGCCATGTTGACAAGGATTCAATCTGCACTCATTTATGTCTAAATAAAAACGAATAGGGATACAAAATTACTGTAAAACATTCATTAACATAACTGTTACAACACAAGCTGCAATCAGGAGCAAAGGACCTTGATATGACTTTCAATCATGATGCAAACCTCTATGATAAATAGTATTAGTTATCTATATGAATTAAGCCTAGCATAATAGGAGAGGAAAAGGAGATTTTTTCTGCAATAGCTAGACCCATTTTTATTGTCTATTTCATTACTATATATAATTATGCTCAGGAGTTTGGAGATTAATACAAGTAAGGTTTGATGTGACAATAACCATAACAGAAACTATAGACGTGCATTATTATCATCAATACAGTTGAGCCCTGTCTACCTTCCTGTACAGAACTACTATAGAAATATAAATGGAAACATGCATTATTACCATCAATACAGTTGAGCCCAGTCCAGCTTCCTGTACAGACACATGTGTAGGATCCATCACTGTTAAAACAGGTACCTCCATGCTGACATGGAGATTCCAAACACTCATTGGTATCTGGAACATTCAATTGTATATAACATGAGTGGTCATTGGATATAAAATGTAGAAAATTAGCAGCATGCAGAGCATGGCATGTTTATTTTTGATGAGTCCAGTGAACAAAATTGTGAGCTATAATGATGTCATTACTGCATTGCAGATTACAAGTTTATAAATGCAAATGTGTCATACAACATATATGATGATACAGCAACAATAATACATGTCTATGTAGCAAAACTTTGACATTTAAATGCAGTCAGTAACGTTGTAAAATAATTCTAAGCCAAGGTTTCTTCCCTGCACATAAAATTTTAATTTTGTGATAAATCACCTAGAACATGGTTAGCTTAATCAAGAAGCCGATCCAGAAAGTGTCTGAGACCATGAAACCTCGTTATTGAAGAACTCAGATTATGGCCATGCATGACTAATAAATGTACAGTGAAGATTAAATAAAAACAACATTAAAATGTTTGAAGACATATTGCATATAATTCTGTTTACTTTCTGACCATGTTTATTTCATTTAATCCTGATTTTTTTTTCTGCACAAGGTAATTAAAAGCGCTGAGTTCACATATTCATAACTGAAAACAACCCTAAATATGTAATTTAAACCAAATCCATTATTTATGAATTCTTTAATTTTGACTGCATTTTTGATGACCTAATACTGTCATGATTTGTTTCACTAAAGTTCATTACTATGTCATATTCAGTGAAATCATTTAGAAGATCTAGTAACTAGCTGGCAAATAACACAAAAGTCAAGCATGTCATGTGTGAACACTTTTATGGACAATGATGGATTAAGCAAAATTAAAGATCTGAATAGATGTTAATCTATACTATACAGGTTCTGTCCAAGTAAACGGAAAAAGGTTAGCTGAGTGTGTGTGATTTGGATTTTTAATTAGCTTTAACAATGTTTCAGTCATATCACTAGGATGTCTGCAGTGTGGCATTTTATAGTGATGTCTAGCACTGGGGCATCATGCTGCAGACACGTAGCATGATGTCCCACCCAGTCACATTATCTTGACCAGGCCGACCAGCCCTAACACTAAGCTCTTGATTCTGAGCACCTAGCAAGGCAGCTGTTAGTACCATTTTTTATAAGTCTTTGGTATGACTCGGCCAGGGTTTGAATCTGCGACCTCCCACATCCGAGGTGAACACTCTAACCACAAGGCCACCGGAGCGGTCAAAAGGTTAGTTAATATAAAACATCTATTTGCCAGATTGGAAACTCAGAAGTTACTGTTTACTCTACAGAATAACTCCTTTTAAAATCATTTCTCATCCAAATATAATAAAAACAATTATATATATATATATATATATATATATATATATATGCCTGCCATTACATGTCTGTAATTTTTCTTCGGATTTAAAATAAGCATCCTGTTGAACATAATTTGTCTTAACCCTGAACAACATCTGGTCTTATGTGTATGTAAGTCACTTGTATTCACCATTAGGTGAAGTACAGATTTTTGTGTGGGACACCACATTGCAGAGAACTGCTGAATAAGAATCTTGACTATAAATCATTTTAGTACATAGAAATTGATAGATACAAAATATTGGCAAAACTTTCCCTAATATAAGAGAAACTCCTAGGGCAGGTTTGATTGGTCAAACACTGTTACCTGAGTGAGCAAATGAATGCCATCAACACAGGATACTTGACAGGTATACAAATATAGAACACAGAATGGCGACTGGTACTGATTTTATGTGTTCTTTACTCTTGGGAGTTTTTTGGGGGCAACTTACAACCACACAAGTTTATCAATCTCCTTTTCTGCTTTCTTTGACCAATTAAAAATGTTTTAATTTTTGAACTTTTTGGTCCTCTTTACTTACCATTTCGACAGTCAAAGCCAGTTCTTCCTGCAGGACAACCACAGTAGAAAGAGCCCAATGTGTTGGTGCAGTTCCCTCCATATAAGCATGGATTAGCCAGGCACTCATCCACGTCTGAAAATATTTCACAGGTAGAATAGGCAACAGTAGTTTAATAGTGTGGGTAAGTATAGAAATGTAAGGTACAATAGTTGTACAGTGGTCTCCTCACTATAAAGTACTTCATTATAACACTGTGCCTGATATAATAGGGGTATGATGATGGATACCTCTATATTGACTGAATTCTAATTTTCCATGTGGCATACCTCAGTGTAGGTTGAATTCTATTTCTCCATGTTGTGTACCTCAGTATCAGTTGAATTCTATTTTTCCATGTGGTGTACCTCTGTGTAGGTTGAATTCTATTTTGCCATGTGATGTACCCCAGTATAATGCAGTTCCTGATATAACATGGATTTAATGATGGATACCATTAAATTGGTTGAATTCTATTGCACTTTGCATACTATTAAATTGGTTGAAATCTTTTTTTATTGATACCATTATATTTGTTGAATTCTAATTTTCCATGGATACCATTAAATTGGATGAATTCTACTTTTCCATCTCATGTACCTCAATTTAAGGTGGTCTGGCCCTGAGATTTCTTACCATTTTTAATGTGGGACAGAGGGGCCCAAGCAATTCATAAAGTTTACAGTAAGGAAGCTATATAGGTAATTTTCTGAAAAATATGATTAAGAGATATGTAGAGTAAGTTTTCATGCCATAAAGCAGTCAGTAAATATGATCATAAAGCTGGTTGAATAGTTGCAAAGAAGTTACTGTGCAATGTCACACAATCCAGTAAGTCAACATTTTTCTTCTTTTCCATAAAATAAACCTCATCAAGTACAGATATTTTCTTATAATTCGATTTTTCACTTTGAAATTCAACAAGCAAACAAAGATTTTGTTATTTTACTTATCTAATTCTCCAACCATGCTCCTCTCAACTTCAAATTTCCATGTCAAAATTGGAAAAATATGCATATTTTTGGAATTGGGAATGGGATGAATTTCAGCCCCCAAACTATAACATAGCACATTTTTATGGCTCACTTGAGAATCATTAAAGTGGGGGACTTCCGTATGGACATGTTATCTTACATCAACACTGTCACAACATGCTAGCAGATCAGTCTATGCTGCAGTTGGACTTGTCTTATAATCAAGCATATATGGTAATATGCTACTATTTAAACTCCATTTATAATTGACAGCTCTCAGAAATGACTCTAAAATTTGTGATCCCAAGTGATCAGTTTTTAGGACAGTTGTACTTTAGCTGAATCTGAAATAATTATCACATCTTGAAATGTCTTGTTTGATCTGTGTAACTTAGTACAATACTAAAAGCTGGTCATGCATGCATGATTATTGTCCCCGATCACATTATAGTCCAAAATTCCCTTAGTGTCAATCTCACCAAAACAACCACCTCTTATATTTAGTCTGGTTCTGATTTTCCACTCTTTGTTTTTCATTGTATTTATGTTTCTCCACAACCTACCTTATGGCTAAAATTGATCAGTCCTATGGCTGGTTTGTAAAGAAACATAAAACTATCTTTGCAAAGCCTGTATGACCAACACTAAAGAAAGACATTTGTTTCAAAATTGTATTGCAGTTTCAATTCTACATTAGGCAGTAATTCTAGTGTCTGATCATAATTTATGTACCTGTGCCACAGTCCTTGCCCGCGAATCCCTTTGGACAGGTACAAGTGTAATAACCAGGTGCATTTTGGCATGTTCCTCCATTCAGGCATGGGTTCTGCAGGCATTCATTTACATCTGGGGAATAAAGAAAAACAATGTGTACATAACTGTTTACTGCTGTTTTTAAAACTGAAAGTGGAGATGGCGGGTTCAAGGCTTTTAACATAATTAAATACGCGTGGCAGAGTTAATCCATACAGTCCTTAACAGTGGCTCAACTTCAGATTTTGTACCTCCTGTTGAGATTCAGAAAAGCCCCCCCCCCCAGTTTAAAAAGATTTGGGATTTTGGCCCCCCCCCCATCTAAATGACCCCTCTCTCTCAAATGCAGGAGTCACAGGGGTTGTAGTTATGCCCTTGACCCTAAACATTCTAGGTTCACCAGTCTAATTAGAACTGGATACGAATGGAGTTTTGGAAAAATATACCAAATCTCCCATATAATAAATTCTGGAAAACCCCAAGTTATTCAATATCAAAACACAGCTATGAAGATGCTACTAATGATATAGGACAGGGACAATCTGATTTATGTGAGATATTAATACAAAGATGTGCACAAAATTTTCTTGGAATAAAAAATAATTAGATGAGTTGTTGTCCTAAAACAAAATATATGGATCCAGCATTCAGTTGTCATAATTAGCTAATAATCCATAAGATGCTTGTGAAACTTTCTTTGAATTTAATAAAAATTAGAGAGTTATTGTATAGTTCCTAAAGTTGATATGTACAAGAATTAGGGTCCATAACTCTTCCAATAATGAAAAGAAAGTTGAAAACCTAAGTCAGCCATAGCTGCATACCAAATTTGATTGAAATCAAATAAGAATTAAGAGAGTTATTGCAGGGAAACTAAGGCTGGAATGCTTGAAAATAAGGAGACATAACTCTGCTAATAATGATAAAGAAAGTCAAAGTCAGCCAGAGCTCCACACCAAATTTGATAAAAATCAAATAAGAATTAAGGGAATTATTGCAGGGAAGCAAAGACTGGAATACCAAATTTAGTTGGTATCTACTAGGAACTAAAGGATTTATTGTGGAGAAGAGAAAGTGGGTGAGTAGGATATTTAAAGGCTTTAAAGTTGCTAAAAGCTCATATAGCAACACCACAAAACTGATGATCAAACCCAGCTGATGTATTATCAATGTCAAGCTGTACACTAACTTTAGTTAAACTCCAATATAATTAAGGAGAGTTACTATGCAAAAATGAAAGTGAATGGTTTGACAACCAGGGGCTATAACTCCAATAAATAATGATGTAGGAAGCTGATAAATCAGCCTAGAGTTTATCAATATCAAGATGTCAACTAATGTTTTTCAAATCCAATCAAAACTAAAGGAGCTACTGTTCAGAAACAAAAGAGGGTGGGTCCAAGGATCAGGGGTTATATATGTTTTCTTCTAACAAATTTTGTGTACATTTTGACATAGAACACTGTCTAATGAATTCATCCAAGGCCTAACCAGTATCAAAATGTACACAAAATTTGTTAGAAGAAAACAGTAATATGAAAATAACAATAACAAAGGGTATAACTTTGTAAACAATGAAGTAGATTGGCTGACAAGCAGGGGATACAACTCTGGTAAATGATGATATATAATGATGGCAATTAACAGTCACAGCCGCATCAATATTAAACTGTTTAAAAGATTTTGTGAAACTCCAGCAGCAAGTAAGAGAGTTATTGTCTGAGATGAAAGTGGGTGGTTCTAAAAATCAGGGGCTATAACGTTGCTAAACATTGAATGCTGCCAACTGAATTCAGCCGAGATAAATGCATTACTACTAAGCTGTATCCAAAATATGGTTGAAATCTAATACT
>JAECUM010002059.1:0-44720 GCA_016617855.1 Megalonaias nervosa
ATTCAAATAATAACTTTATATTTTCTTTATTGTAAATATTCAAAAGTTATTTTGGTAAGAAAAATTTATAAATGCTATAGCCCATACATATTTTGTTCTGAATTTGGCTAGAAATTTGTTAATAACCATGTTATGAAAATGAAATAGCTGAAAATCAACCGCTTATATTATCTTTTTTCGGAAAAAGTAATAACTACTAAAATAAATCACGTATTCCATGGCTTTGTTATATTTCACATGGTGCAAATCTGCCTGTCATTTGGGCCGAATCAGCTCTTAATCTGCTAGCATTCAGGCGAACACTTTACACCACTCTGCCATCCAGGGCCCTCTTACATGAAATAAGAAATAGACAAAATAGTACAAGATGGCAGAGGCACTACCACAAGAGGTCTTGAACTCCTGATTTTGAAGGTTACATTAGCTGCTTTTTAATTTTTATCAAACAACAAGAGCAGTTTTTAAAATAGTCTTTGATGTTGTTGTGGGTTTAGTGCCATTTATCAGGACATGATGGTCTATAAAATATATCTGGTGGAAGAAGAGCCCGGGAAAACCCTGGGGAAGAAACAACACCCACTGGAAGATACTGGCAAGCTTTCTCATATACCCACGTTGGCCACGCCAAAGATTCGAACCCATATGGACAGAGGTGACATTTCAGTGATCTGAAAAGTCGAGTGCTTTAGACTATTTGGTCACCATGGACCCCCTTTCATATTGTAATATGCAGACGTTTTTTTTTTTTCTTTTTTCTTTAAGGTTTTTATGTTATATTTCCATAATGTCCAAGAAAATGTATCTAGTGACATTATGACCATCTACACTCGCTTATAAGTCCAACTGCAAAACCATAGACCCTGATCTGCCATTGCATATTGCACCATGGTGTGTGTTGTTTGTTCTACTGAGTACTCTAAACAAACTGGATTGATCCAGATCTGCTATACATTGTGCAACAGCAGATCTGGGTCCATGCAGTCTGCAGGTCAACAAATACTTGTAAGCAAGTATATGTACTCAATTGCAACCCTTAATATATGCATGTTTAAACATTCTAGCAGCTGTAGCTATATATATATATATATATATATATATATATATATGTATATGTATATGTATATAATGTGTGTGTGTGTGTGTGTGTGTGTGTGTGTGTTTAAAAATGGGGAATAACTCTAGCAATCCTTTATATAATCAAGTTTAAAAATAAAACATGCTCTCAATTTAATTTAATGGAAACCGTAAAATTCCAGATGATGGCAAGTTGTCCTTTAATGAATAATTCCTGGGATTTTTAAATTGTAAAATATTTGTTGCTCTATGAACTGTACTAATGACCTCTGAGATATGCGCATAGGACTTTTTGTTGTTGTTTGCCCTAACTGATCAAATTGAATTCATAGAAACATGCTGTCAAACAATGTATTTGATCTGTATTCCTTCAGTATATCTAATCCCCTTCATATTTCATATACAATAAAGTCTCATTTCATTAGTTAATAAGAATACTTACACAAACCTAGAGATATCATATACCACCTGTTCCCTTCCCCCTTATGCATAAAGTCCTACCCTAGTGTCCAGCACTCAGTTTGATACTACTTATGCTAATATCCTCTGGTGCTGTGTTCAATATATACTGTTTTTGTTACACTTTGTTTCCATGCTAAAAAATATACTGAATACAGAAAATTCTAAGAATAAATGGGCAGTTCTATACCGAGTTTAACTGAAATATCTTGAAATCTTTGACAGCAATGCTCCAGAAATGAAAATATTTATGGTGACCATGATTTGATGAATGACACAAGAAATTGAGGGGGAAAAAAGAGCAAGTACCAGTAATCTTCACATGAATTTGCCTCAAGTATTCTACAAGTTATGAACAACTGTTAAATTACTGCAACAATTCCATTTGTATACAGTGTTTACATAGTATAAAACATAAAACAGATTAGATTATAGCCTGTGTGTGTGTGTGTGTGTGGAGAAACTAAGAAACAATTACTTCAATTTTGACAGATTTTATTCCATAATATTCCCATTTCAAAGTCATTCTAATTAACCTTTCAATTTTATTTTTGTCTAAGACATGCATGAATCCAGGCAGTCTATCTGGAATGGATAAAACATTGATTCAAAGTAACCAACTTCTACATGATTATGTTGCATCTTTCTATGAGCCTGTACATACCTGTATATTTTTCGTAACAATTAATATTCAGTGTGAACAAATGGTGGATAAATTCTGTGAATTCCAGGACCCTGAATTCTTTCAAGATGGTCTAAAAGTAGTTTTAGCAATTTCCTGATTTACTTAAGATGCTGAGAAATTAATTTTGCAGGCGAAGTATTTTATTATTTTATTTACTGCAGGATATGATATCTATTAATTTACTACAAATTCTTTTGTAAGCCAATGATTGTAAAGATGAAATAGTCAAATAAAGTTCAATCTTTAAGTAGCGCTACAGGCAAACTACAAAACTAATTTGCAACGATACGAAACACTTTGACCTTACCTAGAAACATAACACTGCTGCATTTTAACATAATCCCTCTTTTGTTAGCCTCACAAATCTGTTATTGTGAACAAGAATTGTCATTGTAATTGTCCTGCAGATCTTGAATGAATATTTCCTACATTGGATTCATTTTGCTCTTGTATTTTTATAATGTTTTTGCAACCTTAAATGTTTGTATAATTCTTTTTTTTCTTGATGACCCATACATAATCTTGTCATTGCAGACAATGCACATCATGTATCCTGGTATGTCTTTTAATGTAGTCTGATGTAAATACCATTAAAGTTCTATTCCTGCAGCCATTCCAATGAACCTTTTCTTAATACACTTTTAAAGGATTTGAGTCCACTCAATGTTCATGTTTGAAATTAGTTTGTTAAACATGAGCAGGAATGCCTTTTTTAAGCAGCTATTTCTCCAATATGCCAGGAAACACAGGTAAAGTTACTACAACACTTTGCAACGGCTGAGACCAGATAAAACCTCCAGTCATTGCCTGGATGGACCAATCAAATGCACCTTACAAATACTGCAATCATAAAGGCAAAGTCTAATAAAAACATGAATGCAGAGAAAAAGAAAAAGGAATTTGTTCAGATAATGCAAGAATGACTCTGAAAATTCCCTAAAACCTGTCTGGCGGTGTCTAAAGCCAGAAATCTGTCAAAATCCGTAAAACCTGTCTCACTGCAGATAGATTTGGTTTGGTGCTTTATGGCACAGCAACCAATGCTGAGGTGCTTGGAGTAAAGTGCCTTGCCCAAGAACACAACATGGTAGTTGACCTAGACTGGTCTGATGGTAGGATTCAAACCCACACCCTTCTGGTCACTAGTCTGGCATGCTAACCACTGAGCCAATGTGGCTGCCGAGAGAAGAACATAACTCCAAAGATAATAATTCATTATTATGATAATGCTATTCATAACATGTTTGACTATCATGCACACACTGCTGTAACAATCTTTATATTTTTCTGTCAATTTCTTTATATGTGGCTGGAGAATTTATATTAACATTTATAACATTATTGCAGAAAATGCTGTCATTTCCATTTAAAAGCATTTTCAACTCTTGTTTCTACTTATGATACCAGCAGTGAAAGAATATCAAAGGGAGATAACTAATATCAGGTCAATTCAATCACTGAAATTTGAGTTTCATCCTATGTTGTTGTTATTGTGGGGCTTAACGCCATTTTTCAGCACACGATAGGCCATACATGGTGGCCAGTATTAATGGTGGAGGAAGAAACCGGTAAATCCCCGGAAAGAACCACCAACCCACGAGAAGCTACTGGCAAGCTTTCTCACATATCCGCATTCGCCGAATCCTAGACTCGATCCCACGCAGACAGAGGAGATGGCAGTGATCTGTAACGGAGAGCACTTTAGACCACTCGGCCACTTGGGGCCCCTTCATCCTATGACTGACATGAAAGGGTAGTGGATATTTACTTTTGCTACTAATCTGAATAGGCCCTTTGAGTTTGTTAGTATTTTTCACAACACAAACTATATTTAACAACACATAATGGACACCATACCATAATTCCTCCAAACCTGAACTTCAAATATTAATAATAACAAATGGTTGAAATTTGAGCACACATATCAATGTATCAGATATTGTCAAGTTTTACAAAAATGAGTAAATTTACAGCATTATATAATGCCGCTGGCATTACAAATTTTATATGTAACCAGCAATTGTGTTCGATTTCATATTTAAAAAAATATGCACAATATGTATTCTTCTACTATTTTTCACCTAGCAGTCATAAGAATTGACAATAAATAATTTACAACAAATTACATGGTATTCATAATTAATAATATAAAATGCTATACCTTCATGTTTTATATCTTCACTCATTCTGATTACTGTTTTTACCATTACTGTATACTTCAAAAGAAGTATGTTCTTAAACATGAGCTATGCATAACAGACCAATTAAAGATAAATACATGTAACAATATCCATCAACATGACTATTTTGTTGATGTGATCAATTTAATGAATTGGCTGGGGTAAAAAAGGAGGATTAACTGAGCTGTGCAATCTCTCTGGATAAGGCAGTGAACTTACCTCTGGACTGGTACCCGACTGGCCAATTAGGTGCTTGATTGTTCTGATAGCCAGGCCAGGCCTCACATCTGTACATGTTATCAACAAATGCTTTGAAATCCCAGCCTTGAATATTATAGTCAATAGGCCTTTAGACAGATTGTTTTCAACACCACAAATTCATAATGAATGTGGTGGCTTGGATTAAAATATCATCATATATAGCTTATTGATAAGGTATAAATGTTAAAAGTTCTGACAAATTTACTCCAATGATAGCAGTGTAACTTTAGCACACAAATACACACTGATCTCCATTACACTAGAACTGGAATAAAAATATTTATATTTTTGTAACTTGATTCATAGAAAAACAGGAGACGCAAACAGGACGCATATAATTCTTGCAAAACATACTACATCTCAATATGCAATATTTTTAAAATATTGATAATAAAATCAATTTGATGTTCATAGTAACATATCTCTCATTTTTTTAGAGTAAGATGTCATAATGTGAAAATAATCACTTAAAACTTAATTTATTATCAACATTAATAATAACATTAATGATATTATAAATTATAAATATGACTCAAGTGCAGTTTTAGGGAAGGGCAGATCAATTCTAAATATGATAGCCAAGTTTTCACTCTTAACACTTTATTTGAAAAGCAATGCTTTAAAATTGGGGTTTCATTTATTTAAACTGTTTATATGTTCGAGTTTATTTACTGACTGACTAAATAAGACTTCTGACAACAGGCCAATACACTGTTTACTTTGTGATGTACAATTAATGCTTCAACCACTATAACATTCTATAATAATGATTTAGGGTAATCCTGTTTCTAGGATTTTGAACCTCAATTTTTGGAAAAATTTATTTTACCTGGGACCCTATTTGTTTTCCAGGCTGGGAGTCTTGAACTTCAATTTTTAAGCTCTGAATGAGAACCCTGTATCCAAACTGTATATTAGCATGACATACTAATATTTGAAAAATATTTAAATTAACACTGACCTACACAGAGGTCAACATGATAAAAAAGACTAAGCAATAATGGTGTTAAATTTTGGGGACAGATATAACTTGTGGCATTGCTATTACCTGTATTATATTTTCTAACAGTTCCTTCTTAAAAAACAAATTAATATCTTCTTTTTCAATGATCCGAAAGGCAGAATGTACACAAAACAGTATGTACACAAAACAGTCCATTTAGCAGCTGAGCTACTTTTAGGGGTAGATACAAGTCACAACACAGCTACATGTACTTCTTCTCCCCCAGTGGCCAAAAGCTTCTTTCTAAAGGGTCACTGAAAAGAACTGAAGCTCTACTATTCAAAAAGAAATTCAAGATAAGACAACTTTTTCTGTTTAACTGCTGAGTGTTGAAACCATCTGATATTCTTGCGTGATATGGTTTTCAAATTAGCCACTGCCGCAGCCACACTGAATGAGTAGTAACAAGATTTTCAATATGGCTGCCATGGCATCCATACTGTAATGTCAGATCAGTACCAATTTCATTTAGAACCAAATATACAATAGAAAAAGTCCTTTAGTGAAATCTCCATGTTGATAGGACCAACCATTCCCAGAGAAGCAAAGATAACAAGGTTTTTGAGCTGGCTACAGTGGTGGTCTTACTGGATGTCCAATCAGACCAGTTTCATTTAGGCCATTTACATCCAACCAGACCATGGGATGAATGTGTCAAAAATTTCATGGCAATCGTTCAAGTAGAGAAGTAGCAATAATTTGTGTTAACGGATGGATAGATGACTGCTCACAGCTGATGGACAACTGGCCATCCCATAATTTTGAAGAAAACTCCATGTGTGTATGAATTTCTGTTGAGAAGGAGTAGGAAGAATAGTGCTGTCAGGATGGCTGCTGTGATGGCAGATCTGCATTATTTTCATTCAGGGCTAACTTAACCTAACAAGTCTTTTCATGAAAATGCCATGCTGACACGACCATTCATCCAGAAAGATTTTCAAGATGGCTTCTATGGTGATCATATTTGATGTCAGAATAGCACCATGCTCATTTAAGACCAATTAGACTTCACAGAAAGTCTTTACCTGAAACCTAAGGACCATCCATAAAAGAAGGTAAGTGATAAAATATATTCAAGATGGCTGCTGTGGTGGCCATAATGGATACCAATGCAGTAGCATTTTCATTTAGGTCCAGCTACACTCTGGGATGAGTACGTGTTTCAAGTTTCAAGACAATTGGCCAAATGGCTTAGGAAAAGAGACAATACAAAATTTTTGCTAAGAGGCAGCTGAAAAGATCAATGACAACAGTTCATGGACAACAAGCCATCCCATAAGCTCTTTTGGTCTATGACCTGTAGACCTAAAAACTGGTTATTATCCTTCCTTCTGAATGACAGTGTGTGTACAAAATACAGTCCATTTAGAAGCTGACCATAGGTTCAGCTATTGATATAGGTTGCGGTATTGCAATTTGCTCCCCTAAAGCTTCCAAAAGTTCCTTTCTATAATCATCAAAACCTCCATCAATCTCATTGATCTGCTTATCTTCTACCACCCACAGCTGGCAATCTGTCTCTAGTATCAATCTTTGGTCATGGCTTACAATGATTACACCTGGTGAGAAAGAAATACGAAAAAGTATGTCAATTGCAATTTCTGAAAATAAATTTACAAATTTAAGCTGGACTTTGAAAGCAATCCTACACTGAAACATGGCAAACATCTTTTTACTGAGATCTGACTAGAAAACAAACCAGCTTTGTAGGTAAGCTATCTGAAATAACATTTCTAAATCACTGTGTATTCAACTATGTGTGCATGTATTCAACTATGTCTGCTTGTGTGATTTGGATTTTTAATGTAGCTTTAACAATTTTAAAGTCATATCACTATGATGTCTGTAGTGTGGCAGTGATGGATAGTACTGGGGGTGCATGCTGCAGAAATGTAGCATGATGTCAAACCCAGTCACATTATCTTGACACCAGGCTGACCAGTCCTAACACTAACGCCTTAATGCTGAGCACTGAACATAGCAGCTGCATGTACCAATTTTATAAGTTGGCATAACTCGGCTGGGGTTTGAACCCGTGACCTCCCACATCTAAGGTGGATGCTCTAACCACTTAGGCCACTGGAGCAGTTTCAGCCATGTATATACTGTGCAACCCGAGACGATTTTATGCTTAAAAATGTACGCCTGGTTAAACAAGTGTCCCTCTAATGGACTAATGTTCTATCACCCAAAATAAACTTCCAGGAATCCAAAATAAGACCATTTCTTCATTTTACCTACTAAATCTTGATTTTTTTTCAATATGGTTGCCATAGTGGCTATCATAGCTGTAAGGTTGGCATCATTTTCAATACGTCAAATTATGCATCATAAGAAGTGTTTTGGTTAAAATCCTATGTCAACGTGACCATCCATTCAGGAGGAGTAGCAATAAGAAGATTTTCAAGATGTCCAGCAAAGCAGACAATCATAATAATATAAACCTTTTTCATTTAGGACGAACTTGATATCATACAAAGTCTTTTGGTAAAAACCTCACTACAACCATAATGGTAGTCAGAATGACACCATTTTCTATTAGAAGTAACTAGATTTCATAAGAAGTCTTCTGGTGAAAAACCCAGCTCAGTATGACTTTCCTTTTATGAGGAAAGGTGATTTCAATATTTACAAGATAGCTGTCATGGCTGCCATACAGATTTGCACTATTTTCATTTAGAACCAACTAGACATTAACAATAAGTCTTTTGGTTAAAATGCCAGAGTGATATGATGAACCAGGCAGAATATGTAGTGACAAGATTTTCAAAATGACCACTGTGGTTACCATATTGGAGGTCAGGTCATTTCCAGTTAGGACCAACTAGAAATATGAAGTCCTTTGGTCAAAATACATGCTAATAAGACTCTCCATTCAGGAGTAGTGATAGCAAGATTTTATACAAGGTTGTCATGTCAGCCGTATTGGAAATAGATTGGCATCATTTTCATCTAGGTCTATTTAGACATAAAAAGTCTTTGACTGAAAACTTTGTGTTGATATGTCCATCCATTCAGGAGAAGTAGCAATAACAAGATTGTCAAGATGGTGGCCATATTGGATGTCTGACTGACCACATTTAAATTTAGGACCATCCATACCTAGGGATGAATGTGGTTGTAATGTTTCATGGGAGTCCTCTAAGTAGCTAACTGGCCCCATTTAAATTTAGCACCATCTATACCTGGATGTCTGACTGGCCCCATTTAAATTTATGACCATCTATACCTAGGGATGAATGTGGTTGTAATGTTTCATGGGAGTCCTCTAAGCAGCTGACTGGCCCCATTTAAATTTAGGACCACCTATACCTGGATGTCTGACTGGCCCCATTTAAATTTAGGACCATCTATACCTAGGGATGAATGTGGTTGTAATGTTTCATGGGAGTCCTCTAAGCAGCTGACTGGCCCCATTTAAATTTAGCACCATCTATACCTGGATGTCTGACTGGCCCCATTTAAATTTAGGACCATCTATACCTGGATGTCTGACTGGCCCCATTTAAATTTATGACCATCTATACCTAGGGATGAATGTGGTTGTAATGTTTCATGGGAGTCCTCTAAGCAGCTGACTGGCCCCATTTAAATTTAGCACCATCTATACCTGGATGTCTGACTGGCCCCATTTAAATTTAGGACCTCTATACCTAGGGATGAATGTGGTTGTAATGTTTCATGGGAGTCCTCTAAGCAGCTGACTGGCCCCATTTAAATTTAGGACCATCTTTACCTAGGGATGAATGTGGTTGTAATGTTTCAGGGGAGTCCTCTAAGCAGCTGACTGGCCCCATTTAAATTTAAGACCATCTATACCTGGATGTCTGACTGGCCCCATTTAAATTTAGGACCATCTATACCTGGATGTCTGACTGGCCCCATTTAAATTTAGGACCATCTATACCTAGGGATGAATGTGGTTGTAATGTTTCATGGGCAGCTTAAGAGGAGTAGCAATAACAAATGTGTGCTAGCAAATGGCTGAAAAATTTGAATCATAAATTAATTCACATTATCATAAACACACACAATTGAAGTACTGAACACAGTGTAAGCTTAGAGAATTCAAATGATGGTAATTTAAGTAAGATCAGATGGAAGGACACAACTCTCAGAGATACTGTTACTCCTGGTCCTATTTACAATGGTAATGTCCTTGTTACTATGGTAAACAGATTACTCTAGATAATCTACACAATATTATTCTAAATCTTCCTTTCTATTATATGCCAATAGAAAATTATAATTAATATTTTGAAACTTTATTTGAGGTATCATCATAATTTCCTTCTATGGCACTGTTTACTACTGTTATCAACAAGTTTCCATCAGCCGAGCAATGTCCAAGGGAGATAACTTCTATAGGGTAAAATCATTTACCTAAATACGAGTTGCCTCCCATTACATATAAAACTGTCCTGCAAAACCTATAGATCTACCTATACATTGTTGATAAATTTTATTAAGACAATCTTGTATGTTAATGCAAACCATATTTGGTGAAAGCGAATGAACACAATGCCACAGACATGGAAAGACTGGAATCCCTTCGAGCCAAAAATCTCTCCATCAAATTTCCATGACAATACCTCTATTCTTAAAATAATCTTTAAGAAAAACATCCTAAATGAAAATAGCTCCACATGAAATATAAACAGGAAAAAGCATGCACTGATAATAATTTGCACATTTCTAATGATAAAACACTGCTGTATTGCAATTTTTTAATTTTTCAGTTTCCTAATCATACTATTCCATTGTGCTAATTAAATTTAACAACTTGGAATCAAAAAGATTACAAAAACAAAACAATCCATAAACTTTTTAAATTATGATAATCTAAAAAAGTTATAAAACTATAAATGTATTTCAGCTTTACTCTTTTGTTCAGAGAATGTTCTCATAACAAAATCTTTAGACAATATAAACTTAGCTGATTATGGATCGAAAAATCAATTATTCATATATCAGCATTACAACTATTTCTATCACTTAACATAATAGTTACAGCACTCTCTCACAATAAAGCCTTTCATTATAACACAGTTCCTATTTGAAGGCCTTTCATTATAACACTATACCCATTATAAGGCCCTTCATTATAACACTGCTTATTATAAGGCCCTTCATTATGTTGTTGTTGTTGTTGTTATAGGGTTTAACGCCATTTTTCAGCACCAGATAGGCTATACATGGCGGCCAGTATTAATGGTGGAGGAAGAACCCTGGAAAATCCCGGGAAGACCCTTCATTATAACACTGTGCCAGTTATAAGGCCTTTCATTATTAAGGCCCTTCATTATAACACTGTGCTCGTTAAAAGACCCTTCATTATAACAGCGTGCCTGTTATAAGGGCCTTCGTTATAACAATGTGCCTGTTATAAGGACCTTCATTATAACACTGTGCTTGTCATAAGGCAAGCATGGGATGGATTCCATTGCATTAACTTGTAGTAAAATTATTTGTGTCATGTTTTTCATTATAAGGTGGTCAGTCTCACTATAAGGTGATGTATTCTGTTTCATTTACAGCATTATGAGGAGTATTGTATTGTTACAAATGCATCATAATTAGTACTGTAATGTCACAAATGTATCATAATTACTGAATGTACTCAACTATGTAATTGCTTACACATTACAATCTTTCCAGTAACCCTTTGCAAGAAAGTAGGGGTAAAGTAGTGCTACACTTTAAAAAATAAAAAAGGACAAAAATATGCATACTTAACGAAGAAATTTAGTAAAAATGTTATGTAAATTATTGAGAAAAAAAAACTTTACTTGATTTACCTCTCTAACCTTGAACAAAAGCATGCTTTTATTCACATACTAAATGTCCCTTCGATCAAGATTGCCTCTACATCCAGCTCCACATCAAAGCTCTGACTTTTTTTGCATTAGTTAATATTAACATTTTTTAATAACAAAATCAGTAACATTACAAATGGCAGCATATAAAAAAATTGAAAATAAAATGGTATCCTTTTTACAAATTCTACTTACTACATTAACATGACATGACTTTTACAACAGTCTTTCTGAACAGCCTTGGCAGCACATAGGGCCAAACTTAGCATAGCTTCTATTATGATCGGAATGATTTGCCTTTTTGGGAGTTTAAAATAATTTATTATAGAAAAAAAAAAGATGAAAAAATGCATTACTATTTTGTTATGACAGACTATCAAAGCATTTTATCTTCATCTGCATAGCAACAGACTTAAGCACAATTTATTTGCTGCTAAGGTCCAGTGTTTTCACACTGAAATCGATTTGCTACAAACAAAACAACCACCATCATATTCTGAAGATAAGTCTTTCTTACATACTGATTTAAGTTTTTGTTCATTGCAATCTTGTGGCATTTTGAGTTACTTGAAAGCAAATAACTTTTTCAACTGTGTATATCTCAACATTTTATAACATGCTTGCTTGACTTAAAAATATATATAGAATTTAATTTTCTGGATGTATCATAATTTCTCCTTCCCCACCACCAATTAAATAAAATTAACCCGATTTGCTTTTGAAACAGAAAGATCATAAAAACTGCCTGTTTTATACACACCCAGTAAAACAACTGCTTCATACATAATGAAGAAACTGCTGTAGAGCTTTTAAAATTAGAGATAATAAATATTGGTAATAACAATAAATACTGGCAATAAAGATTCATTATTCAAAGTTGCAACACTGCAGATCCTGCATGTATTATACAGCTGTTTTAAAGCATTACACCGTCTGGCCAAGTGGTCTAACTAAACGAAAACTAATGAGGGGAAAAATACTGGGAGGTAAAATAGAATCCTCTCATTATCTCATTAGCAGAAAAACAATTTTTTTTATGTTGACATATATTTTTAAAATGTAGAGATAGTAGGGCCACTTTGGAAAAAGTAGGAAAAGATAGGAAATCTAACAAAACAAATAGGGAAAAGTAGGAAAAACAGGACAAACTAGAGCCACTGGAAAGACTTGCAATGTCACTGACACCTATACATTTTGTGTACTTAATTCTGAACTAAAAATTTCAAATTCCTCAAAACACAACACTTCTAATGTGATTCAAAATATATGTACTTACCGCCTTCAAACTCATTGATAGCATCAGACAAGGCATCTATAGACTCTATGTCCAAATTGTTGGTCGGTTCATCCTGCAATACCCAAAATTTAAGACAATTGTAAACAAATTACAATAAAAATGAAAAATACATTTCACACAACTATAAAAAAATGCATACATAATTGGCGACTCAAAATAAAACCAACAAAAGCAAGACAAGGTTACATATCTACATGCTTGCTTTTCAGCCATTCACAGTAACCAAATACGATACCATGAAAACTTCAGTTACCCCATATAGGTGGATCAAACTTTTAAAACCAATGTGCACACCTAAAAAAGTATACCCCATACTAATTATATATTTCATAATGAGATACTGAAATATATGCTGTTGCTGTAGGTTTAACGCCATTTTTTCAGCACATGATAGGCTATATATGGTGGCCAGTAGAACTGGTCGAGGTAGAATCCAGGAAAGCCCTAGCAAGAACCACTGATGCAGGGGAAGCTACTGTAAAGTTTTCTCACATACCCACACTGGCTGAGCCCAAGGCTCAAACCCATGTGGACAGAGGAGAGAAGGCAGTGATAAGGTGAGCCCCTAAGACCACTCGGCCACCCATGGCCCCTACTGAAATATATAAGTGGGTGAAAAATTTTATCAACACAGTGGCAAAACCACTTTTACTGCCACACAGTTGATATCACTTCTGGAACTTTTTCAACTAAGGAAATATATAGGCCGTTATGGATGTTATTCAAATCTACATTTCCTTATCTGGGCCTGTTTAATTCTTCTTCTTTTGTTCCTTCTTTCTCTGTTCTGTCCACCCCCATTCAAGACTGTAGACTTTCTAGTATACATTTATTTATTTAACAGGGAGGCACCATAAAAAAAATGTCTAAGAGTGACATCCAAACAACAAAACATTGGCTTCAAGTATTAACTTCACTAGTTTTCCACATGAATCCTGCAAAAAATTATTGACTGCACATGCGTCATCCTAGTTGTTCTTTCGTCACTCGTAAAATATCATATGCTATACAGACTCTATGACAAACTGAAACATTTTTAAGAAAAAAAACCCAGCTGGTTAAGTATAGTAATACAATTTTTTAAGTAATGATTCTAACACTAAAATGATAGCAATGTTTGAAAATGATGGAGAAATGAACCATTTATGCATGTTAATTGCAAGCCAAACTTAAGTGACAGTCAAAACTTGGGTGTAGCGTCCATTACTGAACTAGATTATGATAAGCCTTCCAAGGCCAAACATTCATGTCAGAATGCAGAAATGAACAAAATAAACAACCAATATAACAAATAAACTCACAATCATTAAAATCTTTTGTATCAAGATGTTATGCTCTTAAATCTGTTGGATGTATCTGCTCTGTGATGTCTGTACAGAACCCCCCCACCCCAACAATGTTCAATATATCAATCCACGCAAGAAAAAATAAAAATAAAAATCTCTTCATTTGCATTTGAAAACGGCTACTAATTGACAAAATACACAATTTAAGTATTATCTGTACAATCAAAATCTGCAAAAGATCAGTCCTAAAATCATTGTACATTTCAGAACTTCTTTTCATGGATATCGAAATAAAGCCATTAATCACATTGGTGCTGAAAGGAGACAAAAATCCAAGCAAATCGACAGTTTCTGCATGAAAAAATTTAAATAAAAACAAAAATCCTTTTTTTAAGTAGATACAATGAAATATTTCATGAGTGAATTGGAAACATTTTGTACTGTTACAAGTGGCTTTTCCATCTATGACAATACATTATTTCCCACTTGACCCACTTTATTTGTGAAAGATTTCCTTATATCTACTAAAAAAACAAATATACTCTATGCATCTAGAATAACAATGAAGGTACTGCCAACTGCTAACACATTAATAATACAGTAACATATGAATACATTACTTTGTGTTATCAATTTTTCATAAACATATGCATATATGACTTCATATGCATTATTTATATTAATGCAATCCGAAGTTCAAGTGAATGAGAACAACTTATATTCTATCAATGTGACACCAACCTTTGACTTTTCTGAGTTAGCATTGTTGATACCGGTAGTCTGAGACACTGAATGCATGTTAGACAAGTAAATGTAAATGTATATTACCTTAATATGGATTATTTTCAACTGTTAAGCAGACAGTGTGTGTGTGTTTGTGTGTGTGTGTGTGTGTGTGTGTGCACAAGTTTGAATATACACACATGTACACATGCGAGATAGAATGGGAAAAGGATGTGCCACATCATAAGAAACTGTGCAATAGCTACAGAATACAAGAAACAAAACATGAGCATTATGTACCTTAACACAATTTAAAATAAATTCCATGTATTTATTTATCCTTATGTGACATACATAAAAAAGATCCTACAACAAAAATTCCTCAGCAAGGTCAAAACACAGATGCAGGTGTTTATAAAACAGTTCTCAACAAAACTGCAAGAAAATATTTTACGAAACATATCTTCCTTGCATACCTGTCAGCCAATGAAACTGATCATTTTACACCTCTTTGGCAATGTATTGCACTCTATTTCTGTAAACTTGGGATCAGCTCAATTCAGTCTAAAATCAGCCATAATGATCTTTTGTCTTTATTTTCCTGGGTCCTTTTTTATTTACCTAAGGGTGCCATAAAGAAAAATATCTTTCACCTAAGATGAAAAAAGGGTCACTGGTACAAGGGTAGCCACAATGAACCTTTGTAATGTAAGTCTGCCCAAAGTAAGGCATCATAACTTTGACAAAAATTTTCAAATGTAAATTGTAGTTCAGACAAACGGATTCATAACTAACTGACCCTAGATCTGGTCTTCCAGACAGATTTTACCGAAGACAGGCATTAAAGAGATTTGAGAGCAATGTGTTTTTCTATCTGGTCAACTGCTCATTAAATGTAAAGTATCAGCAGCTGTCACAACAATAAGAAAAACAGTAATGAAAATATATTACAAACCAGTATCAAAACATCAGGTTCCCTGCAGGAAAGGTCTGCAAAGGCGACTCTTGCTTTCTGTCCACCAGACAGATCACGGTTTTTGATTGTATGAGCATGTGATGCCAAGCCGAATCTGCCGAGTATTTTACGAGAATCTTGATATTGCATGTTAAAGTTCCGCTGCATATGCTCCACAGGAGTTTCATCTGAATTCAACTGGTCAGCAGAGTGCTGATCATATTTACCTATCCTCTAAAAGAAAAAAACAAAACATTTTTAATAGAAAGGCTTAATCATTATCTTTCTCTTTCAAACAACAAAACTAAAAAGTGGAATGAATCCATGCACACAAGAAGATATCACATAACACACTAGATATCACGTAACACAGAAGATTTCATGTAACACACAAGGTATACACAAGATATCACATAACACATGGTAACATAAGAAAATATCATGTTACACAAGAAGACATCATGTAATGGCTGTTCCATTAAAACAAACATGGGACCCAGGGAAGGCACTTTTAAAGCGGGGTACTCACCCATAGATGCAATTTATAATTTTCTTAACATTTTTATATGAACTCTGTGAAATCAAAGTACCCTGGCATATATTTTTAAAAAAACTTCCTTCCCTGGGTACCATGTATATTTAAATGGAACAGCCCTAACACAAGATATCACAAACACACAATATACCACATAACACACAAGATATCATGTAATACACAAGATATATATAACACATAAGAATACATCATTTAATAATATTATAAGCGTAAATGTCCCACTCATTAAAACTGCACAATACTGATGCTGTCACTAAAAAACTGACACAGCCAAAAGAATGTATATAATAAATTGCAAGTAAAGATGCATTACAATCATTCAGTAATATTCAATCTGAAGTACCTTTCATACCCCCACCTAAAATGCAGACTAAAAGCAGATATTTCTAACTAATGTTTACCAGTGTTCTTGGATATGTTGCGTATGCTTAGCTAAAACATCTAAGCTACATTTAATAACATCTGTATGGGGCCAATTTTCATGCTCTGGTGACTATGGTAGATGTTTCAGACTCGGTTACAGGCTGGACAGATGAGTACTATTGCAAGTTGCCAAAGATTTCTTCAAATTTCTGAGTGCAATGCAAATGGACCATAGAGATTTATAAAAGTAAGTATTGTTAAAAACCAACCAACACCAACAAATATTCATAGAAACGTAAATGTCTTTGTGGTGTGAACAGAAAATACACCTAAACAATTTAATTCTGCAACAGTCTGCAAGTAACACCTTCTTAGGCAACTGAAACTGATATAAGAGAAAGCCTGCAATAATAATAATAATAATAATAATAATAATGACTTTATTTAAAGAGGGTAACACAATTAGCTAAGAACTAATCTACACTGAGGCCCTCATACAAAGGAATTTATTTATTTTTAGCACCTACACCAACATAAGGCAATAATTTAATATTGTTACCAAGATGTTATCGTCAACCTGAATAACAAGGTGCCCCATCTTACATGGATTTCAGGTTCATTTACATGATACTGGCTGAAATATCATCCAAAATGAATATACACCACAATCTGATGGAGGTCAATAACTGTGTATGTTCCCAGCAAATGAGAGCAGTGGTTTCCCAATTTCAGTCTTAGTTAGAACTTACCTTTGGTCAATTTCCATTCCACTGTCTCTTTCATACATGACTTATCATATTCACAGTGGCATCTTACAGTAAAATCTTAGGGTCTAAGGTACATAATAAATCATTAAAATAGAAACAGTACTAGTTCGAAAATGTGACTGAAAAATTTCACATGGTTGAGAATTTTCTGTTTTATTCTTTGATGCCACAGAAGAGGAATAAAGATTTTGACTGTCAGACATGCTTTGTCTTTTCACACTGGAAAAAAAAAAAATCATTCGAAAATTTTATTGGAAAAAAATGTACGACAAGACCAAAAACTGAGCTCTTGTGATGTCATTTACCATGGTGTAAAATGTAGAATTGTTTGGTGCACTCTGTGGGTCAACCCACGATTTATATTCATTCCATAAAAGTAATTTTTCATACGTGTCATAAATGATTAAAACTGCTGATTTAGTATCGACAGAACTAGATTGATAACTGGTTCACTTTTCTGGATCTGAGTAGGTAACCCTAGTTTGAAATACCACATGCCATAAAACAAGCTATTTTATGCTTCCCCTTGTGTTACCCAACAATCAATATGCACATTTAAGTTACTTACCAATCTGTGATTCCTGATAACATTTCCCTTTGTCTGAAATAAAAAAACAAAAAAACAAATTACAATTCATCATTCATTTTATGGCCTACAATCCCATCATTCCCTTCAAGGCCTAAAATTGATCATTCCTTTCATATAGGATTAAATGATCATGGCTGAATATTTATCGATGTGTAAATTTGACCTAATCACTCACCAAATAAATAAAGTCCGAAGTGAGTGATTAGGTAACAATTTACACATTGATAAATAACCAACCATGATCATTTAATCCTTATAATTCCAATTTACTTTCTTTCTGTCATCATATCAGCATGTTTCATCAACAAAGCGTTCACTTTTTGGTAGTTGGAAGTTTTCTTTCATTAGCCTCTTCACTGCGACAGAATACATAGCCTCATCTTCATTAGCCAAGAGTTGTCCATTTTGATGTAACAGTGTCAGGAGGGTCATGCCAGTTATCTCAGGAGCTTGTTATGGTGATTTTTTTTAATTTTAAAATAAAAAATGGTTGATGCTATTTAATAATGAGTGAACCACAACAATGTCTGACAAACTGTAATCAACTGAACATAAAAAGAAAATCACTGTGACCTACTCTTGCCAGTGGTGAGTAGTACCCTCTAAAATGGATCTACAGTCCTACCCAATTACACTGGCATCGCTTATGTTAACAAACTGATTATGTCAATAAAAATATCAAAGTCCCAGGTCCATGGTCTATTGTTACTACCAGATTTGTTATGTTTATGTCAGTGTCAAGATAACAAATAAAACAAAATGTCGACCGAAGTCCTTGTTCTCAACTTATGTTGATGATCTGCCAGTTCCAACACATACTTTGTCCTACAATTATCTATGTTGCCACCAGGCTTTAATGTTGCCATTGCATTAACAAACAGGCACTTATTTGGTCCTCCAAAGTTGGCCTTTTGCTTGTGGTCATGTTAGTATGCAGTGCTAATGGGAAAAAATGAAACCATTAGTTATTGGTAATGTAGGATACATGCTGTTTTAAAATGCCATTTGACTGTTAACTGGTATTATAACAGAAAAAACACTAGATGGATTCTAAAATGGATTTTCAAGTTTAGATTTCAAAATAAACTGTGAAATTCACAAAATCATTATGTTCAAGGACAATGCTATCACATTATGAAAAACATTTCTGGAAAACAACAGATAATACTGTATGATGATACAACATCTCCTGATACTGGATCAAGGTGTGATCCAAACTTTCCCAATAAATAAAACAAAGAAACAGCAATCAATAAAACTGGTGGAAAATATCTATCTGTAACAAAACAGAGAAATAAATATCTGTCAAACAAGTCTTGTCAAGTGAAATTCATGCATCAATTTTATTTTTTTTTAATTCAGATTCAGTGAAATCATGATAAATGTGATATGCTCTCTGTATTGAAATGTGAAAGGAGTCAATTAAATGTCAGACAGATGGCTGTGAGCTATCTGAAACAATAAAGCAGATTTAATTGAAATAAAACAAACAGAAACAAAAGTTTGGTTAAATAATTTTGCAGAAACTAAAGTATGGAGGACAAGAAATTAGGGAACCATAACTCTTCTACATGAGGTTAAACCCTTGAAAGCACATGCAGATCTATGAGATGATTAATTAATTAATAATTAATTAGAATATATTGATTAGCTGAAGAATTGTGAATGGACAGATAGATGGATTGATGAAAATGGTAATTACTATAAGACACTGCATCTCAATGACGGACTCTTTGTATTATTCAACAAACCTAACGAAGTTTACATCAAAATGTACACTTAGACAAAATCCTCTATTTTACTTACAGGTTGTAGATCTCCTGTGAGAAGTTTCAAGAAAGTACTTTTACCCACTCCATTGGGTCCAACAATGGCCACTGAAATAGATGATAATAAATAACAAAATAAAGCAATGCATTTATCAGAAAATGAAGTGTTTCATGGAACCTGTGTCTCACCTGTATCCAAGTCTTGATATATTCCCCTGTATATGTATTGATGTATCCCCATTTTTGACTTGATGTAACCACATTTTGTACTTGAGGAATAACTGTTTTTGACATGACACATTCTCCTGTATCTGACTTGATGCATCTCTATGCATCTGACTTGCAACAATGCTAACCACACAATTTTCAAGAATGTTTATGCCACCACTACTGCCATCATCATCGGAAAAATGATACTCATGTCTGATCATACTAACAAGTCAGAAAAAACAAAAAACATACTAAAAATATATATTTATCCTCATGTTTTTCAAAACAATGGTTTGGATTATGCTACCCTACTCCTCTGGATGTACAAGTAACGGCTTCCAACTCCTGCACCATTTAAGACCAAGGCCTAGAACCTTGTGACATGATTGGGATTGGGTTGCAGATTTACAAAATGGTTTTTAGAAATCTTAATCCATCACTGGTGGTGAGTACACGTACATAATCAGGGCTTCTGAAAACTCACAAATGTGCTTCTCTGATGCAGTAAAATTAAAAATTATACAACACCATCCTATGAGTCCTGTCAGGTGCATAAAAAAATGCTGGATGAAGTCAATTTCTAGCTTGTGAAAAAGGTCCAGGTTTCTCAAATAAGCAGCACCTCATGTCTTCAAAATGAAGTATGGTTTCCGACTTCATATTCTTCCCGCTTTGCACTCCACTTAGGCATAGAGAGGTCTCGGAAATGCTTAATCACACGTATTTGGATGGAATTTTTTTTTTATCTGGGATGCAGAAAATCACTTACACAGGAGTCCTCTGTACACACTCTTATTTTGAAACACTACATCAGCATTTACATTCCAATAATTGTAATCTGCACATGGCTTTTTCTGACTGCGCTAAAAATACACTGCTATTCAGATCAGCCAATCAGCACTTAGAATTGAGGTCTTGCTCATTAATTATGCATTCTGTTTGTGTCCGAGGATAGCTAAATAAGTAGTTCCTGTGACCCTGAAATCAATGATTCAAATTAAATGGGAAAATAAACATTATGAAAATAAATATTACTACCATTTGAAAACACAAATAACATATTTAAAATGTTTTAGCCCTGTTAATAAATAGTTCACTACGATATTTATTGTCCCTAGCAGCATGTGGATTGATAATTGTTGTTTAGTTGGCACAGGTACATGTACTTAAATCGGCCTACATTTTGGCCTGTGTGAGAAAACTATGAAGGCTAGCTGAGGTTCCAAGGGGAGGAGGCTATTCATAGGGAAATAAAAACCTGAACATAATAAAATATGTCCACAAACATCTTTGTGGACAGATATCTAGTTTCAAACGATTTCAAGTGTGCCCATCATGCTTCTAGGAAGAAATTCCAACTTTTGCTGGTGGGACTCCTATTTTTACCAAAATAGGAGTCCTGGACTCCAAGTATTAAAATCCAAGTGAGACCTCAAAGTACACTCTGCTGAAAACAAAATGTTCATCAAGGCAGAAAGCAGGTACCCTGACTCTGACCAGGATAAACTTATCACAGATGCTTGCATGCATTTTAACATATGCAAGCAAATGAGAATGTGAAATCAGTTCCTGCAAGCATGATGACAGAGGAGCTCATGAATGTCTATTACATTCCTGCCTGGTTTGCTTTAATACAATCTGAATTAAACAAGTGTACTCTAAAAATGTGCTTGATTCAATCTCTCTAACACACACACACACACACACACACACACACATACACACACACCTTACTCTAGAAACTTGCAATGGGACCCTTTAACATCTTGTAAAGTTGTTGTTGTTGTTGTGGGGCTTAACGCCATTTTTCAGCACACGATAGGCTATACATGGCGGCCAGTATTAATGGTGGAGGAAGAAACCGGTAAATCCCCGGAAAGAACCACCGACCCACGAGAAGCTACTGGCAAGCTTTCTCACATATCCACATTCGCCGAATCCTAGACTCGAACCCACGCAGACTGAGGTGAGATGGCAGTGATCCGTAATGAAGAGTGCTTTACACCACTCGGCCACTCGGGGCCCCTTGTAAAGTTGTAAAGATGGGGATCCTTGGGACTCCATAAAATATGCTAACAGAAGTCCTGATAATACATTTATACTGGGGTGGGGGTGTAGGGTTAAACCCCCCAAAGTGTGGGGATAATGTTACTTTCCTGAAGAATGCTAATTACATATAAAATTGTTCAGTATTTACTGTACCACACTCACATCTCATGCAACAGTAATTCTCAGAAGATACACTCAGTTATGTGGCACATGTCAGGAATAACCTTGTAAAGCAGGACATTTTGATCCAGTTTTGGTTTGCAACTAATGTTCATCCCTAAATGCACCCCACTTGCAACTTTAATGACAGCAGCTTAAAAGATATTTAAAACAGATCTAAAGCAGTATTTTTCAAAGCAATGTTGAATAATCTCTGGACAATAGGTCATAATGAACTAGCTTTGTTGTGTTGCACGGCTTCTTCCCGAGATGCGTTTGTAACATCATAAAGTACTTGACACAAGTTTGGGAGATGGGTTGCACAGATGCAAAGAGTGATGGACAAAGTGAATCCTACAAAACAAGAGGTCAAAGATGGCCTGACATCACTCACCTGGCATGCTTAACTTAAACAGTTATCTTTTCACTAAGCAGGTTTATGTAGTATTGTCAGAACATAGCCTATTTAAATTATTTCCCACAATTTTATATCTGGTCAATTTTACTGATTTTATTACTCTCTGATTAATTTAATTTCTGAAAAATAAAGACATAATTACTATGCAAAGTCTCTCAACCATAAAAAAAGCAATCAAAGAGTTTTTAATGTCAAGTTTACAGACCTGGTTCATGTATACCATGGGTACAAAAATTCAAGGAATTCTGCATCGCTTTTATTACTAAATATTTTTCATTCTGGACATCATATTAATTATGTCTGGACACAGCTTCAAACACATAAATATTTCTGTTTTTAACAAGTGAAGCACGAGTTTTTGTTTTCATAACAGTAATGATGGTTCAGTTTTAAGTGAGAGAAAACAGTACTTCTCATCTATATATGGTCAACATCAGCCACTTCTCATATTTTTGATTTTCAATAATTTATATACATATGTTTCTATGATAACTTTTTCCATGGCAGTTTACCTCAAAGAGTTTGCTTGTGTCACAAAACTTATTTTCCCTTTTGCCTAAGCATTTTCACAAAACTGATCTGCAGTATTGTACAAGTCTTGAATGCCTGCTTCAGTTCTCTTTTTCTGGTCTTTTTTATCTGATCATTTTCTTCCAAAACACACCTTTTCTTATTTCTATCCTGTTCGGTTTTCTTTTTTCTCCCTCTCCCATTCCAAGTAAGTGTCAAATTACAGTCACCTCATGTTTAAAGTTAAGAACATGCAATTTGTGCTTCTCACCTTTCATGCGCAACTTTAGTGTAGATTCACCCATGCTTGAAATGTCTTTTACACAATGACAGGTAGTGAATAAGGCCTACTACTCATCTCCCTTAAAAGGTTTAATCCATCCCTTATATGCTTTGTCCAATGCCAGCTTTGATTTGTACACACACTGCTGTTCATGGTTTATAGGTTTTTTGATGCCACACATGCCTGTTTTGATGACGTTTGCTTGGTTTACTTCTGTCGATGCACCACTTACTTGTACCCTCATTAAATTAATCCATTAGGAGATCATCATAAAAATGTTGTAAATGATGTAAATAAAAATCATTGTAAAACTGAGCAAAATCAGAGCTCGCAATATTCTATCTTATTTAATATTTGTTTTTGATCAAAACTCACTTTTCTGTATCATCATATCTCACTCTAGGATTGCAAGGAGTTTTCAAACAAATTCAAGGAAGTTTCCTGGAAAGATACCCCTATTATCAAAAGTCAAGAAAATTTCAAGGACCAAGAACAGATTCAAGCAGTTTTCAATGGTGTGTAAACTTCGACAGATGAAGTTTTAATTGTGTGATATACAGTCACATGTCCTTCCCATGAATTTAAATTATAATTCACAAGTTGTGTTGTTTCAGGTAACACATTTCCTTACTCTTAGTATTTACATCTGTAAATGTTTAATATTTCAAATAATTTGCAAGTATGGATATGTGAAATGCCTGAAGATAATGCCGAATGTATGTAATAACTTATCAATGATAAATGCTTCAAGTACTTGAACATGGCCATTGTAGTGACTGTCTAACTCTATTTTACCAAACATCCAACTTCCTTCCAAATATTAAAGTATTTGAAATGTGGCTATGTTTTTAGAAAAAGTTCTCTGCAAATAAATCTGTAAACTTAGGCATGGCTTTTGCAAGAAATATGTTACTTGAAAACAAACATCTGTTATTGTGTAAAAAAACTTTTTATCCTTAATTACAACAATGAATGTAAATTTACACTAACCTACAACTGCACATTCAATAATAATATTTCTTTTTTAATTTTTAAGGTGTATTATTTTGCAAAGTTTTCAATTATAAATTGTTCTACTGAAATTAACACATTCTGTGTTTTAAAATTTATTTTGCATATCACATTCTAATATCCTGCCAAGGGGAAGAACTCTAACGCCAAACCTATACTATGCAATAGTCACTATCATGGTAAATTTCTAAATTTATTTATGAAAAGAGAGTGAGAAAATTTATTTTAAAGGTACAGATTTGTTTAAACTGCATAAGAATGTAAACTATTTCTAACTGCCCTAAATTTCTCTGATATTCTCATATCTTTCTCATAATAAAACTGGTTGGCCAGCTTGATGATTTATTCTTTATCAAGCTTACTCCTTTTCAAAAACATTGTCTCTTAAGTGGTAGAAAGTTAAACCAATTAGATAAAACAACATCTCAATACTACAGATGCCCATTATTGATCATATAGCACATATCTCAAGTTGATCAAAACAGGATCAGAAATATGGACTCCATCGGTAATAAGCTCAACCAATAAGATGCAAGATTACCTTATTAAAATGAATAGATCTTTTTCACATTTGAACTTATCCAATATAATAACGTTACAAATCTACATTTCAAGTTTGTTCAAAACTGGATGAAAAAAACATGGCCTCAAGTGGCAACAAGCAAATGTTGATGGACAGAAAATGGACATGCATCCATACCATAAATGCATTAACACGCTATGACCAGACTGGCTAACTAGCACCAGTGTAAATGGATAATCTGTACATTTAATGAATGAGCATAGATCTGCACTGAAACAAGTCCCCTGGCCATTGTTTACATTAGTAATATACTAAAAGTATTTACAAAACTTCTAACGAGAGGTTTTGAATTTAATAAACTATGGTTAGTGAATGTTTGCACAAGTGACACATATCCATCAGTGTTTACTGAATAAAAAAATTTGTTCAAAATTAAAGATTGCAAAGAAAATAGAAGGTATATATTCTGATCTGAGAAGTTACTTTTAGATTTTTGAAAATGAAAAGGTTATTATAGCATCTGTCTACCAAGTTGGGCAGGATCTTAAAAAAGTAACAAGAGTCCCACCAAGGAACTGATAGTCAACTTCTTAAAATGAATTTCCATGAATCTGCGACCATTTCTTCTTTTAAACTGCTGAACGCTGAAATTGTCGCTGATATTCTTGAGCATTAACAAGGCTTCAAACTGACCAAAGTAGTGAACATATTGGATTTAATCGGCACCATTTTCATTTAGAAGCAACTAGATGTGAGTAGAAGTCTTTTAATGAAAAACTCATGTCAGTATGGCTATTCATTCAGGAGGAGTAGTGGTAACAAACTTTTTAAGATGGTCATCATGGCAGTCATACGGGATTCAAGGTTGGCATTAATTTCAATTAGGACCAACTTGAGATTCAAATAAGCCTTCTGGTGAAAATTCCATGCTGATATGACTTTCTATTTAAGCAAGATTTTCAAGATGATTGCATGGGTGTTATCTGATGTAAAATTACTGCCATTTTCATTTAGGGGCAACCAGACATCACATTAAGACTTTGGTGAAAACACCCTGTCAATATGACCATACATCTCAAACAAAAGTGATAGCAAAATTTTCAAGATGGCTGCCATGGTATCCATTCTTAATGTCAGACAATTAAACCATAATAAAATGTCTTTTAGTGAAAACCTCATGCTGACATGACCATTCATTCCAGAGGAGTAGCGACGACGTTATTGTCAAGATGGCTGTTATGGTGGCCATATTGGAGTCTCAAGCTAGTCTCAGTTAGGACAAACTAGACCTCAAGATGAATGTGTCAAGTTGCATGGAAATCCTCCAAGTAGTTTTGGAGCAGCAGGGATAATAAACAGGCCATCCCATAAGTTCCTCTGGTCTATGACGAATAAAGTTAAAATGGGGAACAATAAGACTCACCTCTGGAACTCATATCTATACCAAAGTTAAGATCTTTGAAAAGAAACTCACGTCCCTCGTAGGAAAATGTGACACCTGAAAGGATACATATATAATTACAATAAAAGTTGTCAGAAAATTGATTAGCAAGGAACCATTAATTTTTGGTAATAAAACTGCCATAATGTTTTCATCTTGATGTCATTATTATTAGAACTCTCTTCCTTGGCGTAAACTAGGCAGCATGTCAAAGAAAAACACACAGACCTTCCCATGTAATATGATGGTATACTTTGTCTACCATGTTTATTGAGGTATAATACACAGCTGCAAACAGTTTAATTGAGATCTGAATCTACATGTTGTGCTAACAGACCAGAGTCAATATTTGTTTACTAAAAACCAGAACAGCATAGACACTGATCAACAAGAAAAAAACAGATCTATTCTGTTCATGTGATATGATATGTTATTCAAAATGTATAATTATTTCAGTTCATAAAAACCCAGGCTCTGCTAATAAAAGAACTACAAAAGATTTTGCATTGCTCAATGACATGATGCTTCAAGGTACTATGGCCAGAGAGTATTTTTATGGTAAAGTCAAGACATGAATAAATATGAATAAGAAGATAAATCATCTATACTTCCAGTCCAGACAAAAACTACAAAGTGATATGCATCATGCGTTTTGCTCCAGAAATGAAACTGTCAATGATGCATATAAGGATGAAGAGTCAAATGGACAAAATATAAATACTGGAAGACTTTTAAATAGCAAAACGAACGATTGTTGTTGATATGGGGTTTGATAGGCTATATATAGTGGCCAGTATAACTGGTGGAGGAAGAACCTGGGAAAACCCCGGAAAGAACCACCAACCCATGGAAGGCTAATGGGAAGCTTTCTCATGTACCCACATTGGCTGAGCCCGAGCCTCAACCCATGCAGACAAGTGAAATCGCAGTGATCCAGAATGGTGAGCATTTTAGACCACTTGGCCACTTGGGCCCCACCAGAGGAACTAACCAGTCTACCATATGTAGAATATTTCATAAACGAACTACCAGTCTAACAGGTGTATCATATTTCATAAAGGCACTACCAGTCTAATATGTGCATCATATTTCACAGTGGTACCACTAGTCTAACAAATATTTAAATTTTCAAGAGGTTCCACTAGTCTAAAGTACACATCATACAGGTCATGTAGGCATTCAATTCCAATATTTCAGTAATGGGTGTAATTATTTAGAATTTAGAATCTCAGTACACATACCTTTAAATGGCAATTATTCACTTTATTTGGATCCCCATACATCCATATTTCCCTTTAAGGTCATAATATAATGCCCCGAGAAATACATATGGCAAAATCAATGTAAAAGAATGGGGGCATTTTTGGAGAAGGTTAACTTAAAAGTGTAATTCACTACACACTGGACTGACTATCACATGCTGTGATGTCACAATGAAAGCTGCACATATTGAAAAAAATTTGTACTACCCTGTTATTTGTTATGGTAGACCCAACATCCTCTTTTCTTGATCCATTTACTACCTGGCCACCATTGTTCAAGTCCATAGTGATCAATAATTTTCATGTGGAAGTTTGCTTTTATTTTTGACATTTATGGTACAGGGCTTTCAACAATCTGGACTGAATAAATTTTGGTTAAAATAAATTAAGTGTTAAATTTTAGAACAATGATCAATATTTGACTTAAGATAAGTAAAAGTGCCTACACTAATATATTAATATACACTTCAACATTTGTATCACAGTTCACAGAGGTGACACCAGTGTAACATGTATAATTTATTACAAAGAGGTAACACTAGTCTTAGATGAGTACCATGTTTCACAGGGGCAACACTAATCTAATTTCATAACAGCACTAGTAGTCCAATATTTGTATCATATCTGATAGAGATATCTTAAACATTTTTGGGGTTTTGCTATGGAAACACAGGTGTCGGATGGACAGAATTACAAAATATGACTACAGAATTATGAACAGCAAAAGGCACACCTTAACTAATGTGTTTACCAAGTTTCATAGAAATATCCTGAAAAGCGTTTGAAATCATACTTCAAATAGGAAAGTGTGAATGATGGATGGAGATGACAGATGAAAATGTTAGAAAGTTTACAATTAAAGAATTGCAAATAGTTTTGAATTTTGCTCCAGAAACAAATGAGTGACAGGCTGATGGAACTTATTGATATATCTGCCACTAACTTGATTGAGCCTGGATAATCATATGACACAGGCAAATAGAACCTATTGCTATATCCACCACCAACTTGATTAAGCACGGATAATCATGTGATACCAGGCAGACAGAACCCATCACTATATCCACCACCAACTTGATTATGCATGGATAATCATGTGATATCAGGCAGACAGAATCCATCCATCACTAACTTCATTGAGCATGGATAATCATGTGATATCAGGCAGACAGAACCTATTGCTATATCCACCACCAACTTGATTAAGCACAGATAATCATGTGATACCAGGCAGACAGAACCCATCCATCACTAACTTGATTGAGCATGGATAATCATGTGATATCAGGCAGACAGAACCTATCGCTATATCCACCACCAACTTGATTAAGCATGGATAATCATGTGATACCAGGCAGACAGAACCCATCCATCACTAACTTGATTGGGCATGGATAATCTTATGATATCAGGCAGCAGAACCCATGCATCACTAACTTGATTGGACATGGATAATCATGTGATACCAGGCAGACAGAACATATCCATCACTAACCTGATTGGGCATGGATAACCATGCGAACATGTGATATGTAAAGGAAATACTATATATCCTTGCTTATAAGTCCAACTGCAAACACACAGATATGCTTGAGCATTACACAGTGGCAGAATCTGGACTTATCTTACAACCAAGTATATACTGTATATAATACAAAAAAATATTTAATGTTTATGAATAAAAATGACAAAGCACAGAGACTAGGGCACTCCTGAGAACACCTTGCTCTACTTACATGAAAGACCCAGAACTGGTGGATTGAGTGGAGCAGGATTTGGAAATGTGAACCTGACTATGTACTCCTTGGGTTTTTGAAGCAGATCCATTTTTTTCTCTTCCTCTTGAAATAAGTTTTGTTTTTGGCGATTCTTCTGCTGCTTTCTTGTTAGGGCATCTTTTGCCTTGGATTCCTATTGAATATAAACACACAAAGTTCAGGGGATGCACATCAAGCCCATGACAGAAACATCGCTGTAAAACATGATATCTTGACCACAAGTTCAAATGGTTGAGTGACTGTGATGCAGAACAAATTGTTCAGCTTTATAATGAGTCGTCCAAAGTATGACGGAAACCCATCTATAGGTCCAGGAAGTGTAATCAAATAAAAAAAAGACTTTAACAAAATCTTAATGAAATGAAATTAATCTCAAGGAGCAAACAAATTTTCTGCATAATTAACTGTCTTAGATTCATAATGATTCAATATAAGTAAATGTATGAACAAAATTTATCAATTGGTTTAGGAAATGTAAGTAAACTAAATTTTTTTATCCAAAACCTTAACAGAAACTTTCTATGACTGTGCCCTTAAAAACCAACGTCAAATGGGCAAGTAAGCATAAGTTAATTGTCTTGGTTTTAAAATTATTCACTGAGGGTCTGTACTGTTTGCAGTTCAAATGAACTTATAAGTGAGTACATATGGTGTTGTATTTTCTGCTTTAACAACTATTCTAAAAGATCAGTCCATCCACAAATTTTAGATATTTCTTGCTAAAAGCAGAGTTACCTAAAAGTAAGGCCACCCATCTTGAACAAATTTAGAGTTTATCTGTCTTGTAAGGGATGTAAATGACATTTTTTATAAATTTAATTGTTCTGGCAATTACTCAAAAACTCGTACAGATTATTTAAAAAAAAAGGAAATTGCTGAAATTTACCAAAACTTAAATTTTCCCATTTATGGTATTTGTCAAGAAAGTAATGCCAACAAGACTTACAGCTTGCTTGGTAGATTTCCCAGATTGTTTCATATCTTTTAGTGACTTTTCCTGTTTCTCATATGCCTTTGCCTGCTCCTTTCTTTTCTGGATTAACATTTTCTTGAAGGTTGCTGCAATGTAACAAAAGTAACTGTAATGTTAAAAACTGTCATAGATATGAATTCTTGGTTTGATTATTGGTTAGTAAAAATAATATGAAAATGTTTTATTCATGCTTATGCTGGGAACAGACCAAATTATTTGCTCCAAGGTGGTGTAGACAACCAAGCATTCTATCAACAGAGGCTTCGGGTGAGGACAATAAACAGAACACTTGGTTGTTCAATGCAATAAGGGGTTACAGTGTGGTCTGTTCCCTTCATAGCCATAAAATGAAAGTTCTGTCACCTAATATTTCTGAGCATCTGTCTTTTGGACAAAGTTAGTGACTGTCACTGTTGAGTTAGATGATAGAATGGTTTGCTAAAATTTCTTTATCCACTAAAATATATAACTGTGTCCTGGACAGTAGACAAGATTATTTTAGTGGAAAAGGAAACTGTATAAACCATGAGGTAATCTTTCAAAACATAGAAAGCTGTAAAAGTTAAAAGTTGAAATTCATTGCAAAACTTAACCAGTGCCCGTGAGTTTGACATGTTTTTTAAATTTTTAATTTTTTTCATAAACAAAAAAAGATATTTGTTTTTTTCTAAACCCACTTTTTGATCTTCTAGTGCCACTGGGCCCAACTTTTTCCATTTCTGGAATTAGTAGTGCTACATAATAGCAAGTGATTCAGAAGATATATGACTTTCAAACAATTTTAACTTAGAACTCTAACATCTCAATGACACCATCGGTGCTAGCTTAGGTCAGCCAGCTTGCTTTGGGTTTAATCGCTATGCAACCGAAAGACAAACTAAGGCCTGATACAAAACAAAATTAAACAAGGATGAAACACCCCAAATAGCTAGATAATGATGCAAGTGTTGACTAAGAAACATTTACAATGAATACAATGCATGGAGATAAATGAAAGTACAAAACATATTAGTCATGAAGAAAGCTGTACAATCAATTAGTTCTATATTTGCTGTACGTCAATTTTAATTTCTGACGCTATGTTTATTATGACATATGCTCAATGATATCAACTCTTTTTCTGGGCCTGAAAACAAAACATATCCACTTGATGTAAACAAAATGCAATAGGACATTTATCCCCCCCCCCCCCCATATCTCTACAGTCTAGGGCAAACTAAGATTACACTACCACCATTGGTGTTGCTGCCAGAAAAAATGATACAACTGTCTCACCATTAAAGGCAATAAAAGAGTACTGTCAGCAGCAAATGAAAATATAACCTGAAAAGTGTTCATTCATAACAGATGACCTCTGACCTGTTACAGATGTTTACCATCCAAGTCAGTACGCTAGTTGTATGAACTATATACTTGATAATAAACAGAGTACAAACTAAGTATGCTAGTTGTATGAAGCATGTACTTGATAATAAATTGAGTCTATGTACAAACTGAACAGATCCTGATTCACCATCACATAATGCACCAGCAGATCTGGGTTTATGAATTTTTTTTTCTGAGTAACCTGTAAAGTAAAAGCTGTAAATCCTCATCTACTGGCACATAATCTGGGACTATTGTTTGTAGTTGCTCCCAACATATAAGGAAGTAAATAAGGCATAAAACAATGACAATTCTACTCAAATAAAATTTTTCCCATTTTCTTTTTTATGAATAGTAAGTGGGGATAAAAAAATAATTGTATTCTATGCTAGTCTGTGAATTAGTATAATTTACAAAAGAAATTGTGAGAATTCGCTTTAGTGAATTATGACAAATATTTCATTGCACTCAAGAGATCGACAAATTATGACCTAGAAATCTGATCTGCCATCTTGTCACTTGTTTAGTGGCAAGTATGGCCACCTGTAACACAAAGAATACCAGGTTCAAATCCCACAACATGCCTTTTATTTTCTTTCAATTTGTTTGTTTTTGTGCTTTGTTTTTTACAATAAATTAGGAAAGAGAATAATGTTACTACTGGTACTTTCTATTCAAACATACAAAACACACAGCTGACATTACTGTGTGGGATACCGTAAGGAATCTGCTACTTCGATCTGTTATACATATTGCTAGCAAATACATATGAGCATAAAATAAAAAGAAAATTTGATTGTTCTGAATCAATAACAGATATATTTCAGCTTGTGGGTGAAAATAACAAGTTTTTCACCAACTCAGTGAAATATATCCACTATTCACTTGATACTGCCAAATACCTTCTATGTAACTGACTTACTCAGTGTGTTTGTGTGTGCATATATATATATATATATATATATATATATATATATATATATATATATATATATATATATATATGTAAGTACAAATGTAAACTGCACAGATCCAGTTCTGCTGTCACATTAGGAGTATCCAGTAGAACACATAATATTAAACCCTGATATGCTGGCAAATGATGCTACTTACAGTTTAACTCTACTTATATGTGAGTAAACATGGTACTTTATATCAATCACAGAATATACTATCAAGTTTTCTTTACAACTCTGGTGTTACATGTCTAGGCTCATACAAAAAGTAACAAGAAAAGAGTGAAGACAACAAGCTTTGTTAAAATTTAACAAATAATATATTTTCCTGGAAAAAACAAGGTAAAAATGAGAAAAAGGACCTACGGTTTACGAATCAAATCCAAACATTAATCCAAGAATTAAAAAATAGAAGTCCTATCAATGAAAAGTCCTAAATGAATGTGTTTGCATCCCGATGAAATCAAAATGGAGGGCGATGACGTATGTCGTGACCTTCAAAGTGCTGTCCTGTCAACAGTTCCTTGTTGAATCACAGAAAAATAATATTCCAGTTTGGAATTCTGAATAAATTTCGAAAAATTTCCTTGTCCAAGAATTTCTGTATGAGCACTAGTATTTTCCAGGGAAAGAATCAATAATTCCATAAAATAAAAATTCAAACTGGACACAACAAGACACCTTTAATTGTCAAAGATTTTAAAGCCCAACCAGCTAGTTCTTCTCAAGAAAATGGTCATACAGTAAGTTAAGAGCAAAACAGATTTGTGTACGAGGGTCACGTGGTCACCTTCTAGAACAATGTAGAATATTTTTACATTCTAATTATCACGTACTCTAGGTATGGCCTTGATTCCACTGAATGAATCTTACTCTTAGAATGAATAAAAAAAACCCATTGTTTACTAGAACTCTATCTAATTTCAGAATCAAGGTCAGAAACTAGATACAATGTTTCAACTACTGGTTGTTTATCAGGTCAAACAGAACTGAAATGAATTTCTTAAAAAAATATCAAATTCCATAGACAAAGTTATCATTGCAATAACATGTAATGGAACAAAATAAAATAAAAAAATTTAAAACTAACAAATAATTAAATTACATATACATAACACTGGTGACTCATGATGTGGTTTAATATATATCTATTATCATCTATCAAGAATCTTTTGCAGTAGTCTAATTTTTGCTTATATTTGTGATCTAAAACCAAGTGCAAAATGAAAATTGCAAAATGTTAATATTATAACATTGTAAACCATATGAAATTACAGTGAGTAAAATAAAAAATACTAATGTTGTTGGTTGGTTTCTAACAGCACTTTCACCACAACAATTGCCTACACGTCTTTGCTAGCCAAGGTTCCAATATGTTAACCTATCTATACCATGGCGGATTGATCAGATATTTCAGTGCTTTATCCTCGTGAGAACTATTGGATTTCATGAGTTGTCTCCCTTACCATTACAGGTGTATTTAAGGGAAAGACTAACACAAACCAGCAGTAAAATATTATTTATGAGTCCATTCCAGATGTGTTCTTCCCTTGTCTTGATCATGTAGGAACAGTGTTCAAATTTGAACAACTTGATTTTGACCGGATGTTGTGGCTTACCGCTGCATCCAATGAAATTCACAGAACCAAAGCATTGAAATATCTGATCAATCTGCAAGGTGCAGATAGGTTAACATATCGGAACCTTGGCAAGCAACGATGTTGCCTACAACATCATATGGGAATGGTAAAATGTACTTTTTCCAATGCACACACAGAGGTGTCTGACTCAGGTGGCCTGGGCAGGTAATGAACCCACAACATTGAGAATCCAAGTCTGCTACTCAAACAACTAAGCTCTTGTAGCTACCAGCAAATATCAACATAAAGCTTTGTAAGATTTAATAACAAACAATACAAAAAATACAGTTTTTCAGAAAAAAATAAACCCTTAAAAACTGAACAACACATATTATAAATCACTTGTTAATTTGGAGGAAATGAAAGACCTTGAAGGGACAGCCATGTACCCTTATTCACCAGCAACAGACACTGAAACTCTGGACATGAGTGGTACAACCTATTAATAGCTGCACTATTTGTTTTTAAGCCACACCAACCCTCTTTTACATAAAAAATCTAATTGACAAAATATTCTAATATTTTAGTCTTATTAGAGTGGATAACAAATTCTAAGTTACAAAATTTGATTTAGATCAAATTAGAGTGGATAACAAATTCTAAGTTACAAAATTTGATTTAGATCAAACAAATGATTTTTTTTTTTTTTTACGGTTATCAAAGTTACTATATATTCTTTATATTTTAGTGTAATCTTTGGGATCTGCCACAAGGTAACCAGAGTAATACCATGCTATCATTCACATTGTTTGAACTATTAACTATGCAACTACTTTCCAATCCTTGACCAACTTAAAGATGTTCAGCAGTAACACCCTCACTCAATACCTCTGTAGTCCTATGTTCCATGCTTGGTTCTTACAAATACAAGGGTATATATACTCATCACAAAGTTTAAAGTTTATCCAGGTTCTTTCTTTCTATCTCAAGACCACATAAGGTTAACATCTGAGCACACAAGATGTTTGTTACACAATATAATACTAAGTTTAAAAATTGGTAGTGTTTGTTAACAAAATGCTTTATAATACATACAATAATTTAAATAATTTATAATACATACTATAATTTCCTCTGTAGTAGAAGAGCTGTTGCTGATCTAGATGAATAATGTCTGTACAAACGTTGTCGAGAAAACTCTGGTCATGTGACACTACAAGCAAAGTCTTCTTCCACATCTGGAGGTAACTGAACAAAAATGCAAAGCAAATGAATATATGGAACTATTTATTAACTGCCTGAATAACACTGACTAACAAAACAAAGTAAATTCTAATCATCTGATGTCTCATACCAAATGAAGCAGACCAAATTGAAATCAATTTTGGCAATGGGTTTGAGAAGTTCTGGATCTGACTGACAGGTTAAGGATTATGAAAATGTTATCTTTAAATCTCAAATCATCACAATGCTGCTTGTTCACAAATTCTAAAAATTTACCAAATGGTCTGGAACTGGTCAGTACTTGTAACTTTAAAATGCCCTCACATTGCTAACAAGTACTGACCAGCTCCAGAACCATTTGGTCAGTACGTTTAACTTTAAAATGCCCTCACATTGCTTACAAGTTAAAATTAGCAAATACAGTAATCTGCACACCTTGTTTCCTCCTTTAAATAATAACATTATATGACCAAATACAGTGCTCAAACCTTGGTAAATGTTAGAATAATTTAGCCTATTTCCATTATCAAACAACAAAAATTTTCTGTATTCCTCCACAGAATTGATATCTGCCATCATTTATAACCTTAATGCTACCACATATTTCATCACAGCTTTATGATTTTTGCATCTGTGCAGAAAAGAAAAGGAACCAAAAATGTTCTTGTGTAATTTACATTCTTCCCAGAGGCAAGACACTTACTTTCAAATGTTTAGAAATTTAATTTAGCCAACAATGTTCATACTACCACTTAAATGCACAGGACACTACCAATATGCTTGCTCACAAGTCTGGTCCAACAGCAAACATCACAGACCCTAATCTGCAGGAACATAATGTGCAGGCAGGTCAGGGTCTATGATGTCTGTTCTCCTGATTACTCCTAATAAACTGCATAGTTCCAGACCTTCTGCTGCATTATATAAAGTCTTTAGTTGGATTTGACAAGTGAGCATATGTGTGTGATTTGGATTTTTAATGTAGCTTTTAATAAATTTTCTGTCATATTGTACTATGTTTGCAGTGTGGCAGTTTAGTGATGTTTAGCACTGGAGCATGATGCTAACTTCTTAATGCTAAGTGCCAAGCGAGACAGCTGCTAGTACCATTTTAATATGTCTCTGGTATGACCTGGCTGGGGTTCGACCCAACAACCTCCCCCATCTGAGGCAGATGTTCTAACCACTCCGACCACTGGAGAGCTTCAAGTGAGTATAAACAATACCTTAACAATATTTTCGGTAAGAATATTTATGGAGGCATACTAAGGATTATGTTGTGATGAAGCTAAGACTGTAAAAACTGAAATACATACTTGTCAAGCCAAATGACTGCATTAAGATCTAAATGGTTGGTAGGCTCATCCAGTAGTAACAATGTTGGCTCCAGAAACAAAGCTCTGCAAATAAATTATAGGACCTGAATAATCCACATCACTTGACTTATTCACTGAGTATCAGTGTCACAGAATCTCAGGTATGCAACCTCAGTAAACTTGAATGAAAAATCTGGGCCTGATTTTTTCAACTTTTTAAAGTCATATGGAATAAGCATCCTGTCAATATGTACACGAATAGAATTTACTTGAAACTACATTACATCACAAAGTTTTGCTAAGTATTTTGTTAATTCTCCAATGAAACTAATCTTGCAAAAGATGGTATACATGTAACTGGTAATTTATTTGTGAAACTTCTCTGTCACTGAGACATAGTTCATGAAAATGTACTGAGGGATGTTCCGTTTAAACATATATGGTACCAAGGGAAGGCAGTTTTTAAAAAAAATATATGCTTGGGTACTTTGATTTCACCGAGTTCATATTAAAATGATAAGAAAATTCTAAATTTCATCTATGGTTGAGTACCCTACATTAAAAGTGCCTATCCTGGGTCCCAGGTATGTTTTACTAGAACAGCCCTGATGCAAAAAAAGTGATTTAATGTAAGTCAGTAAAACAAAAATATGTGGTTAAGTATCATAAAATACAGTCCCTAGATATAAAAGCACTAAAGTCATGAAATATTGAGCTTATAACTTACAATGTATAGCTTATTATTTAAGAGATATTACTGTACACGTTTATTATTATTATTATTCTTCCTGACCTAGCTAAAGAAACTCTCATTCTCCAGCCACCGGACAAGTCTTTCGTTTTTCTCTCCATCATCTCTGCTGTGAAACCCAGACCAGCCAGAATACGCCTGGCCCGTGGTTCTGCAGAATCTGAACCAATGGCTCGCAGCTCTTCGTATATCTGGCAACAAGATACAGAGGAATTTAAAGAATTTAAACCTTGTTTTAAAAATATATCAATGGAATTGTGTAGTAAGTTCTATGAACTTGTATCAAATACTCTATGATTCAGCATGATGTTTCAGAAATGTTTGAGAAAAAAGAAGCCAAGTGGCCCCCTTTATTTGAAAAAGTGGGCCAATGGTGTCATAATCAGTCAATCTCATAAAATGATATAATGGAAATTTCACTTTCTGTTTGACTTTTGTCTGGGCTTTTGTGGGTTTAATTTCTTTGTTCATTTGGATCACTACCTCTTTGGTCATAATGATTAATTTGCAGTCTGAGTGTGATACTGGGGACTGATGCTCTACCGGTAATAAAGTATTTCCAGCAATTCAATATAAGACACATTACTATTTTTTTCTTAATTCCTGAGTTCTGAAACCATAAGTGAAAGATTTTCAAACTAGCCACTGTGGCAGTCAAATAGAATGTACGATGGCACAACTTTCATTTAGTACAAATTGGATACCATTGGAAGACCTTCGTGAAAATCCTGTGCTGACATGACCATCCATTCTTAAAAATGAGTAACAAGATCTTCAATGTGTTCATTGTGACAGCCATTTCTGAGGTCAAATTGGCACCATTTTCATTTAGGACCAACAAGATATCAGTGAAAGCCCATGTTGAAATGACTTACCATTTAGAAGAACAATAACAAGATTTTTCAACATGGCTGCAATAGTAGCAAGACTGGTTGTCAGATCAGCACCATTTTCATTTAGTTCTAACTTGTTACGCAAAATCTTATGGTGAAAACCCTTGATACTGCGATTGTCATGCTGGATATCATATAAATGCAATTTTTACTTAAGACACACTAGACACCATAAGAAGTCTTCTGATGAAAAATCCTATGCCAATATGACTTTCTATTCAGGAGAAGTGGCAGTAAGATTTCAAGATGGCTGCTGTGGTGATCATATTGGATTTCAGATTGGTAACATTTTCAGCTAAACATCATAAGCAGTCTTTTACTGAAAACACTATGCTAATACTACTATTCACTATGCTAATACAAATATCCATTCAGCAGAGTGGCAATAACAACTTTTTCAAGATATGGTGTCCATAAGGCAAAAAAAAGTTTCTAGTTGGCCAACCATCTGTTTCTCACTGCTGACCCAAGTTCTCCCCCCCCCTTTTAGAAATTAAAGGCATTAAATATATGTTTAAAAATAAAAATAAAATGCGACCTACCCACCCTAATTATAAAACCAGTGCAATAGGAAACTTAATTTTTTCTTTTTTTGCCTAATGGATGTACAGGGGCAACCATTTTCATTTAGTACCAGCATCATAAAAAATTTTGTGGCATAAAGCCCATGCTGATATGATTTCCATTTAGGAGGAGTAGCAATAACAAGATTTTCAACATGACAAGGTAGCCATATTTGATCTCAGACTGGCACTATGTTCACTTAGAATCAGCTAGACATCATAAAAAGCTGTTTAGTGAAAACCCATGATTGACAAGAACACCCATTCAAAAGGAGTAGAGAAAACAAGATTTTCAACATGGCTACTGTGGCAGCTATACTGATGTCCAAACAGACCCATTTTATTTTTATTTTAAGAACCAACTAAACATCATGAGGTCTTCGGGTGAAAACTCCAGGCTTACATGCCTTTTTGTTCTGGAGAAGAAGCGATAAAAAAAATTTCCAAGATAGCTGGATGTTTGAGCAGAACCATTTTCATTTAGAACTAACTCGTCCATGGGATGAATGTGTGCAATATTTCATGGATATCCTGCAGGTAGTTTAGACGAAGTAGTGTTAACAAATTTGTGCTAATCGACAGACAATGGATGACAGGCTGTCCCATAAGCTTGTCTAATCCATGACCAGTTGAGCTAAAAATCAGCTATCCCTCATCTCATAACCAACTCTTATCAAAACCTGGCTTCCTTCACAAATGCAATTGGTGCTACTTCAAGATCATATGACTAATGGAAGAACATGACTTACATAAATAGATGAGACCACAAAACTTTTACTTTAGACAACAATGTTCATAGAAAGAGTTAAAGTCAAATGTACCTCAATACCTGAATTTATATCATATTTTCATCTAGGCTGTTACAGTTTAGTAGCATGCAGAGATTGTTCTCAGCCAAGAAATATTATGGAAGATAGTTATTTCCAGAGAATTCCAAGTTTCACCATATATGGGACTAGAAGAATTTTGGAAAAGAGATTGGCTGAATATAGTGACATTTGGAAAAGATCATTTCATGAAATTTTTTCATTTTCATAAAAAATACAATCCTTGAGCAAAATGGTTGGCACATTAAATCTCTTTTTTTTTCCTTTGGTCTTGGAGTGTATTTTATGTAAATCCAACAATGACATGTCCTGGTTGAAACGATGGACATGGAGTAAACCCCAAAAGCCTGATCAAATGGAGTCGTGGATTCGTTAAAATACTGTGTCCCAAATGTGAGCTCTGAGAAGGTGTAACCCATACACACACACATGCACACACACACACACCTTTTGCACAAATTTAACAGAGACTCTTATCTTGGCCTTAAACTGTGAATGTGATACCCACATGTACAGCAGCCATGCTTATATAGGTGACATAATCCACACAGTTTTAGGTTCAATGCATTTGCAGCTCCTACAATGCATCACTAAACCTGGGCCAAGAAAGTTGTCAGACAAATATATTACCAGTGCACTACACAGGTCCTCTGTGAGGACAAGTACTGGAAAATGGTCAGTAAAAACAAGACTGTAAATCTGTATTCAAATAGCAAACCTAAACATTACAAACCAAGTGATTCAAAAACAGACAATATCATTATATCCAATATCATATAAACTTAAGAGGAAGTCCCAAAATGCCATGCAATAGGCATTGTAAAACTATAATTTTTGTTATACGCAGTGTGCATTGTAATAACATATATTTTGCCGCATACACTGTAATAACTATTTTGTTGCTAACATTGTATAAATAATTTTTATACACATTATACATTGTAGTAACTTACACTTTGTTATATGCAGTATGCATTGTAAAAACATATACACCTCTCCCTCGATAACTCGCACACAACGGGGTCCACAAACATAGACCACACTATAAGCGAGGGCGTGAGTTACTGAGGGACCTCCAAAAATTGAAAACATTCACTTAGCCATTGAGAAAACCGTGGGGTTATTTTTTTTAAGGGAACTGGGCTGTTTAATGACTGAATCCTCATTTTATAATCACGTCGACAATAATTTTCAATAACGCGCTTTTTCTAATGAAGTTGTTCGTTATTCTGTTTAAATAACATTTATTTTCAAAATGTCCAACATGTGCAAGATTGTTCCAACTGGTTTCAACAACCATCACGTGTACGCGAAAACATGTGTAATACGTCACTGCTTTTTGTTTTCTTGACGAGTCTGGTTCCCGGAATGGTATGCAATATTATCCTGTCAAATCGGGAGTCAAAAGAGCAGGGAACAAGACTAACTGTTGATAAACCACCAAACAAGATTCCTTTTTTTCAAAAACATGCGAAATTTATTTCGTGAGACAATCGTCTATATCGAATCTCAATTTTTTTATTGTTCAATTAGTACAGTATTGATGTCGTGATTTCATTGGAAGTAGTAATGAAACTTCTTATCATCCTTGAAGATATCTCTAAGTGCCAGTTCGAGAATTCTCTGAAACTCACTTGCCCACAATGGTCCATATCTGTGAAACCAAGCTCTTTAGTTTATGAAGTATTCATTTCGCTTGGTTGCCTTGCTATCTTTGATCACAGTTACCAATGAGTCGGTTAATTTAAGGTAGTTTATGTTACATACACAATAACATTTATAACAGTGTTCAATTGATCAAATGAAGTGAGTTCACCCGACAAATGACCGGGGCAGTTAGATTTTAAGTTTGTAGGATTTTTGTGCCTTTTAACTTTTCTTTTATTCCAGCTCCTTTATTAGATTCACAAGACATAATTACCATGATAATACAAAGGAGGCTAGCTTTTAATTCAGTGCAACAATACAACAAATACTTCCGCAAGTCAGTTATCAAACATGGTCGGCACCTAATTAGGTTCTCAGAGAAACACTCGCGGACATAGCTGTTACAGTAGATTGACACATTTTATGTTTAATTGCAAGAGGACACATTGCATTTATGATGATTACACTTAAAAGGAACTAAAAGACAGAACTAGAACACGAATTTCAATTGATAAAAAAATTATTCAATTTGTATTTATTTATTAAAGTACTGCCTCCACTTGGAGTGACATTTTCATTAATCAAAATTTCCTTACATATCGTTAATTTGGGTGGACTAGGAATGACTTTTGGAAAGAAAATGTAAAAAATTGTACAACTTATTTTTAAATTTGATATTTCATAATGTTGATTAAAATTTACAGGTCCTATCTACCATTTTCGACGATAAAACGAGCGACATATCAAAGTTTCCGTTACCAATTTTGATCGCGATTTTCTCTAAGTTCAACAAATAGGGAGCAATTTTGGGGGGTATTTTCTGGTTTAAAAAATGGGATCCATGCCTGACCCCAAGTTATAAGCGGGTTCGCGAGTTATCGAGGGAGTGGTGTATTTTGTTACATGCAGTATCATCATAAAATAGATTTTACTGCACAATTTAAAATTTTACTTGTCCCTGGACAAGAATATAAAAACTTTATTTCCCCTCCTGAAAGACCTAAATGAAAAACTTGACCAGACAGACAGATGGACAGAGAAGGGTAACACTATATTCCACATTCATTGAGGGGCATATGAAGACTTGTCCTCCTACAATGTAACTCAAAAGAAAAAGTCTGGAGAATCCCATAGTTACCTCATTAAGACGGTCACTGTTATGGGTATTTCCTTTGTTGGCTTCTTCCATCAACTTCTTTTCTTCCTCTATCAGGTGTAATCGTTTTTTGTCAGACTTTAAAACTGCATCAAATGCCTTGGTGTCATCAGCGACAACCTCTAGATGTAAATGAAATATTTATTGTACAAATGCATGTAATTCGTCAAATTTTTTTTTTCACATCACAGAACAACCAAAAGGGGATGATTAGTCAAGGAAAACAGAAAACAGTACCTACCCAATGACAGAAATGATTGGGAAAATATGTTTTGGCTGCCAAAAATTCGGGGGCTGATTACTAAACATGGGAAATAATTTCTAAGGAAGAAGGGAAAATTAGACTTCTTCTATAACTTTAACAAAAATACATTCTCATCATGTCAAAGATCAACCACATGGGGAATAATCTGTGAATGGGGTCAAAGCACACACTGTTACAGTGGGAATTATTTTCTATAAGACTCTACTACTATTAACAAGGTCAAGATATACTACATCTTGACAAATAACTTAACAATGTCCTCATGCTGTGCAAATATATCAGCATTTAAGAAAGACATAATTTTATATTACTCCAAGTGAAGAACTGATTAATAACACCAAAATATATTTTTCATCAATGTTTGCAACATGATCCAAGTACCAGGACTCAAAATAAGAACTGAATAGGTAGAGTATTTTACTTCCTGGTTTAGATCTAAATTCTTTTTTAAAATTCAATGGAGTGTAATGTGACAAGCATAAAATACCCAAAAATACTATACCTGACTAAAAGTGTCATCCAAACATTAATCATTTATTTTATAATGCATTCAATGGATAAGTGACCAAAGAACAACAGTAATTCATAGTGCATTTGATTATACAGCTCTATCTGAGCATGTGTTCTCACAGCAAAATGGTAATATCTTTTCAAACATCTGGAACTTGTACTGACAGCATAATTTATATTGACCAAATATGCCACCATACAATTGGGGGAGTGTACTCAAAAAAGAATAATGTGCTGAAAACTTGGGACTAAATGCTTCAATTAAATTGTCTTTTATAATTAAAAAATGTCATTTCATTTAATTCGTTTGTGTAAAATACACAAATAGGCAGCAAAGAATAGGTCTGTATTGGGCTTAAGGGGTTATGTCAGCATAATACTGACTAAGGTGCAAATTAAAAAAAATTCTAACACTGTACATACACCACTTCCTCATTTTAGTATACCCAGACAACTCCAAACTTGCTTATGCTTCTATTGCTAAATATTAATAAAACTGCAGTAACAACTGGTCAAAGAAAGTTTGATTTATCACTCACAGTCACAAAAAAATGGTGGACAGTTCATGGAAATTAGGAATCATCATGACATTTGAATGAGAAATCATATTAGAACTAACACAACATATGATGAAATATCTATTAATAAAAATGTTGGTAAATGACTACTGGTGACAAAACTGTTTAAAATAAATACCAGTTAAAGAAGTCTTGTTAGTGCGATTCATATTTTAATTGTATCTTTTAATTGGGTCTTAATGTAATCATCATAAATGTGGTATGCCCTCATCTATTCCAATGCAAAAAGTGCCCATCAACTGTCATGTTAATGCCATGAGCGTTTCCATACAAACTTAATTGAGTGCTTTCTCAGAAGCCAAGATGGCTTTGTTTTCATAACTGTTGATAATTTGATGGTCCCTGAACAGGATGACAGAAGTTAAGTAACAGATTAGTTGATCCTGCTGATGACAGTATTGGAAAGACTTCAAAACCATAATAACACCCAGACACAGATCAGCATTATTCCTTTATCAAATCATGCACTGTTGATGGCTCCAAAATATTTGCCCTTGGCTAATCTATGGATTATTCTTTAGGATTCTGCAGTGACTCATTTGAAAACAACTGGCAAATTCTAGTAAAACATACACATTTATGATTTTTTTAAAAATCTGGATGAAGTTCTCTGTGATAGTTCAGCATGCCACCTATAACAATTAAGATGAATATACCTTGTTCACAATAGAGTACATCGATATTTGAAG